>CM076569.1:981848939-982145807 GCA_034641835.2 Pinus albicaulis
TATAAAAAACTTAAATACCATGAAATTTGCACTTGAGGAACGGGAGGATGGTGTATTTGCAGGTTTCTTACTTGTTGGGGAATGAATAAACCCTTATCTTAATGTTTGGAGTACCTATAATGAGTTTAGAATCCTGAAAGTGAAGTTTTACAGGTGCGCAACACCTTTGGCTCTATGCGCAGTGCCTTGGCTCTATGCGCAGCGCCTCTTTCCAGGTGAGAAACACCTTTAAGAATTTCGACCTTTCACCCTTCAATTCTGATTTTTTGTGCCATGTGAGTGATGGCTTGATAACATAGACGAGAAATGAGTGTCTTGAGGGAATTTATACTTCATGAAGTTGATGATTTGGACCTTGGGACCCACTTTCTTCCTTTATCATTCACTTAACCATTTGAAACATTACGTTTCATTTTGACTTCTTTTCTTTGGCAATTGATCATTTTGATGGACTAGGAAATATTTGAATTTTCATTTTGATTTTTAGGCATCATTGGAAAACTGAGTCAGTGGCTTAGGATGATGAAATTATTACATTTGAAATACATAAAATTACATAATGAAAAATAAAATAAAAAATTACATTTGAACTTAAAATTACATGCTGAAATGAGAAATTTCTTCACAAATCATCCTCACTTAGTGAAGAGAAGTTTATTTGGATCACCCTTTACTTGTTGGTCTTATGCAATGGAATGGAGTTTTATTGAACCTTGAAAACCCTAATGACCTAATGAAACCTTGAAAACCCTAAATTACCTAATGAGACCTTCAAGGACCGAATTTCAAGATGGCATGACTGATATTGATTTTATGGATGGTGTACAATTAGCAAGGAATGAAAATATGCCCACAAGTAATAAAATTTGTGGAAGAGTGATGATTTTTTGACCTTGGGCTACCACCAATGACTAATTTTTTGCATGACCTAGTGGAATGATAAAAAAATTCTGAGTGGGACTCCTAAAAGGATATGAAAAGAGGATTTTGAACACTGATGGCGGGATGAAAATACTGACACTAACAAAATAAATAATAAAATTTTATTTGGAATGTTTTTTTTTGCAGAACATGGGTCTTCGAGAAGGTCCAATTGATCTTGAAATCAATCCAGATTATGTTGGGTCTAGTTCAGACACTTGATACAAAGGCGATGAGGTGAATGGAGAGGACAACGAGACATATGAAAAATGATGATGACAATGATAATGACGATGATGTTTATGATCATGATAGACATAGTGATGATGATGATCAATCTTCTGGTAGTAGCCAATGATATTGATCATATAGACTCCATCATGGATCATTCTTGATAAATTATTATGATGTCTCCTTTCATGTTTATTAACATATGTATCATTTTCACCTACAATACCATATTGAGTTGTATCATTTTTTTACATATATAATTTTGACTTATATCATTTTGACATGTATTATTTGGCCTTGCATTATGTGTAGCTAGTCATGGACCAACACCTTTTTTATTAATAATATAAAAATAATTGTTATAATTTAAAAAAAAATCATCTTGCTATTTTATTCCAATGTTGTGGTGTGGACTGTAACTATAAGAAACCCAAAAGAGCTCTTCTCTAGAAATATCTATGATGTGAATATGGGCTTGTATTATGTGTAGCCAGTCACCACCAGCAATTTTATTTATTAATAATATAAAATTACCAGTTATAGTTAAAAATAAATGTTGTTAGTTTGTATGGATGTTCGTTTCCCTAAAAAATATTTATAAGTGGTAAGCTATAAAATATTTCAAATGTAATATGACTTACTCTATAACCATATATGTTATTTAATATGTATGACATACTTAATTAATTTAATTGAAATAAAAAATATTAAATTAATAAATGGAAGCTATAAAGGAAACATCATGAGTTGTTAACTAGAATTTGATTGTAAAATGGAAGTAAAATTCGACATTGAATTGGAAGCCATACTTGGAGATATTATTGGCTCCAAATAGGAAGCTAAATTGGTTTCTTAATAGGAAGAAAAAATGGAAGCTAATTCAGAAGCAAATCCCAATACTAATAGGAAGCAAACCCTCGACCTAAATAAGAAAGAAACCCAAGCGATAAATAGGAAGCAAACCATGAGGCTAACAGGGAAGGAATTCTAGAAGCAACAATGGAATCCAAACTATAAGCACACCATAAGAAATCTTGGAAGAAAAACTTGGCATTACCTAACAAGAAAAAAAATAATAAACTTAGGTAGAAAACCAAGAAGTAATAATGGAAGCAATTCTAGCAACCAAATTGGGCATTACCTAAGAAGCAAAAACATAAGAAATTCAGGTGGCCAAAAAAGAAGTAATTATGGAAGAAAAACTTGGCGTTACCTAAGAAGAAAAAACATAATCAATTTAGTTAGCAAAGAAATAAGTAATATTGGAATCAATATTAGAAGCCAAAATTGGTGTTCTTGAAGAAGCAAATAAAGAATTCATTTAGGTAGCAAACCAAGAAGCAATAATGGAAGCAATATTAGAAGTAACAAAAAGACGATATAATGGAAGACATATTAGAAGCCAAATAAGATTCCATAATGGAATAAAAGATAGATGTAATAAGTAGTGCCATATTAGAAGCAAAACTTGGCACTGTAGTGGAAGCATAACTTGGTATTAATTAGAAATCCAAAAAGAATCTATTTTCGATGCCATTCAAGAAGAAAAACATGAACCACAACTGCGAGAAAAACTAGAAGTAGAAATGGACGCAACAGTGGAAGAAAGAATGTCAGAAACTATTTTTGGCGCTATTCTTGGTTCTATTCCAGGCACAAATAAAGATACTAATGTGAACATGCATTTTTTCACTGGATATTACATCACTGCTTTATGCCAATTCACGCATTCAGAAACATTGGATTCTGGTGATAAAAATCTAGTCGTGCTACTATGTAACTCAACGTTTAGATCTGATACCATGTTAAAATTACCGAAGGGAAATATAATTTTACAGAGAGAATATTAAAAATAACCACAAACAAAAAATCACAAATCATAAACAAAATGACACAATGTTTGTCCAGGAAAGAACCCAATCTCGGGAAAAAGTCAATTCACATTATTCTATTAGTTCATTGGCCAAAACCCAACCAAGTCATCCAAGTAAGCCTTCGTAGCTCACCTCCCTTGCACATTACAATTAATAATTCCCCGTACTTTTAAAGGATTCATTAAATGCAATCCACAGGCACAAAACAATGTGAAACCAAAACCACGTGCCAAAGCCACCACAATTTAACTAGACAAATTTGACTCTTTCACCGAGTTAAGTTATACCTAACAAAAGACATAGAGAATGTGGATGGTGGCCCATTTTATTGTGGGGGAAAAATTCTTCTCATAATAAATATTTTCTTTTTAAGAAAATCCTTTTTCCATGAACCTTTCTTTATGCTTATCAAGTGAGCCATTTGATTTATACTTGTTCTTGTAGACCTAATTGTATCCAATTTTTTTGGTTCCAAATGGAGGGTCCACCAACTTCCATGACCCATTTTTATGAGAGCATCATATTCAATTTGCACTGCTTCCTTTCACTCATCATGAGAAGCAACTTCTTCAAATGAATTTGGTTCAAAATTAATAGATAAATTCAATTCATAATCATATTAAACATCCATATCATCTACATCACTTGGATTAGAATTATCTATGTCACATGCATTTTCCTTAGTGGAACCTTTGGTTCGTATCCTTCCAACCTTATTGGGATGAACACTTTCAATTTTTTTGATGAGCCACTTTGGTGGACCTTTCTAAGATTTCCCAAGTTTCTCCACTAATTAAGATGGTGTTGCATTTTAGTTTAGTGTAATATCCCGAAATGGAAATCAACAACTTTTACACCACTGAAGAAATCCTTTTGTCAGAAATATGAAAAAGGCTATGCCAGAGATGGAATGAGAGGGATTTTACCAGTTATTTCACCTCTAAATAGAGGATGAGAACCGGAGGCTTCCTGGCCCTTTCTTAGACTCTGCCTACAGCTATGCAAATATTTCTTCCTTCAGGAAGATCCTGCTCAAAGAATGAGCTACAGCAACATTTGAACTCTAACAATGAACAACAGTGAAATAATACATCATAGTGTATGAGAAGAGTGTATGGCTGATATATAAAGTAGCAACAACAAATAATATACAAATCTTGAGGAAGAAACCTCTCAAGATAGCCTCAATTCAAAATATGCATGAAAACTCAAGACTACATTGCTACAAGTTGCTGCCCTAGCCATGATTGCGCAGTTACATGAGGAGACTGCAACATATAATATGAAATGTGATGATGTATCATTATCAGCTCAAGAAATGAGGGGGAGCAAGCTCTAAACCCCTGAAAATAACTAACTAACAATCCTTAGAAGGATTGGCTACAATACATGTACAAAATGATAAAATACAAAAATGTCGGAGTAGCTGGGCAGCTACTGCAGCTCAATAATAATACATGAATGGAGAAGGGAAAATATGCTGCAAAAAATATAGCAACCTCCTCCAATGATCTTCTAAGTGAAAGGCTATCATGTTCATTGAATATTACACTCTCCAATTCCCCGGTGAATCCTCCTACAATTTCCCTCTGAAAATAACGTTGTAAGATGGAGTGACTGCACTGGGGCTGAGATGAAACACTTGGACCTATTCCAAAATCTGCAATAAAGCTCTGGAAATGTTCTTTTCTTATTTCTTAGAGAAAGAAGAACTCCTCCTCTTCAAAACTAGCTCAGGAAATGGTGGGATGATGATCCCTCACTACTACCTCCAGCAACTCCAATGAATTTTCCCAACAGAAACGTTGTAGCTGAAAGAGATGGCTTTGGCCTCTAGCCTAGATCTGATGAAGATGAATATCAGCTCCTCCAAGGCTTCCCAATGAAGGAGAGAATACTTCTAAATAGAAATCTCCCTTGTGCTAAGCAGCACAAGCTATCTCATTTGAACAACTGAAGAGAGCCACAAATCGAAATTCTCAAGCATAATGAACAATGGCTCTCCTTCACCTTTTTATGCAAGGAATTATTCCTTTTCATGGACCCCACTCACATTAAGGTTTCTCTCATTTCAAATTTCCCTCCATCTAACTATGCAATCCTCTTGTGCAAGCTTCCACTCTTGGGTACGTTGTTGACTTGGTCAACCATGGTCTAGCTAACTTGATTTTGGCCCTTTTCACACTTGGGGCTGCTAACTTAAGCCACATAAGTGACTTTTTGCATCTTAGGAGAGTTTATTTTGCTGCTGCATGGGCTCCCTTACCCATTTTATTCCTTTTATTAAAATAAAAGAAAAATTAATGTTCCAAATACTTTATTGAAAAATTTGGAACATTACAGTCCTCCCCTCCCAAAACTTGCTTGTCCTCAAGAAAGAGCAAGAATTAACTACAAAAATTCCTACACTCAAGGCATGTAGTCTAAAATATCCTCATGTAGATCCTCCATCCCCAATAAATCATCCATACAAAATGAGCTACCTCCCAACTAGGCAATTCCTAGAAACTGTCCTCCACCTTTGGCGCCGGCAATGTAGGCGAGCTAAAATTTTGACCCTGGTAGAAAAAATAGCCTACCCCATGATGTCCTCTTCTCCACTTAGGATAATTGAAGAGTGTATGTTGATCCTGGGCTACAAAATACTTTCCCTCAAGTGGCAAGATGAAAACTAGATCTCTAAGGATCTCTCCTCCAACGCTGCAAATCATGCTGGCCCAAATCATCTCATTTGTGATGAGTTGGAATTCATCATCATATGGCATCCAAAAAATCATATGGTTCACCTTATGGAAAATCAAATGGCTGAAAATGGTGAACATATCATCTCCCATACTCCCCTTGGAGCATGAGCTGCAAAAACAATGGAGGTCCCTCCTCCCAAAGGGCACATCAACTCAATGAGTTCCTCCCTCCTCATGATGTATATGGGGCTGCTACTGATATATGGCTGAAATTAAATGGTCTTCAATAGAGACCCAAGCCACCCCATCAAACATATAAACCATGAAATGCCTCCTCCAAAAATTCATTCTCTCTAAATAGCTCCTCCCACATGAAGGAAAGAGGTGAAGCCTGGCAATCATGGGCTGCCCATTATTTCCCTTGAAACATACACCATGCAAAGTGAGGAGAATCATACTCCCAATGGGCCTCTTCAACTCATGTCCCACTCTCCAAACAAAGCTCCCCATGTACCAAGAAAAATCTGCAATGCATGGAAGCAAGAACCAATAGGAGCAAGTTGTCACATGACAACCGGAAAGTGGATCATTGTCCCACCAATGCGACCTGTGCAGTGCACTCCCTACCTGCATCAAAATAGAAATTAACAAGTGCTCTCCTAGCCACTTTTTATCTTCCAAAATAATCTCAAAATGTGTATGCATGAAAGTAAAAAATGGTGTAATGGGTGTACACCGAAAATCATGTGGCTTTCTCCCACAATCCACTACTAAAATAGCCATCATATTTGTTGCAATAGACCATGAGCATAACAAAACATAGTGTTCAAGAAGGAAATTTCCTCCTTGATATAATATTCTTCTCATAAAAATAAGAGAGTGCCAAACATAAAGCAAATGATTATCTCCCTCATCATGTACCTTGGCCTTTAAGCTGAAATGGCTCAAGTGAAAAGTCCCCCTTACTGCAACATAGTAGGGGAGTGGTTGTGACAAACCACTCATCATCTATTGGGCTATGCATATAGCCATATGCTTATGTACATCCATTAGGAAGCCCTCCCAACTGGACTCCTCCATCAATGAAGAATATGCATGAAAATGCATGAAAGAAGAACCCATAGACATTGCATGTAGATCCCTCTTCTTATGCTTGTGCAACCAAGCCAAGAAAGTAAAAATGTAGTAAGGAGTGATTTCCTCCATTACTCCTTCATGCTCATCACCTACATGCCTCAAAATTACACCACTTGTGAAGTGGCTTTGAGAACACTCCAACAAGTAATCCAAGCCTTCAAGTGACAGCGCTGCTGGCCTTTGGAGTAGGGCCACTACCATCTCAAAGCTCCCCTCTTTGACATGAATCTTGTCAAAGACTCCTCCCATCATGTTGATGCAAATCTAGAACCCCTCCCATGAAGAAGGTGTTGCTTGGGCATCCAAGATCAAAGATAAATCCCCTTGCACCATGTTAGTGCCTCCTCTTGCTCCCGCAACATCCAAACAAAATCTGAGCAACAAGAATGTTTGTTGCTCCTCCATAATCCCACCACACCAAATATGAAATGGGAACATGATGAATGGTAAAAATAATTCCATCCCATCATAATGCACCCATGCTCCTTTCCGCTTCATGGTGTAATTATCCTTCCATCTCCTCCTCCCTTTCAAACCCCATGAAAAGGAATAGGTCACATGTTGGCCAAACTCCCTCAAGAGCAACCAACGCAGCATGACTTCTTGCTGCCCTATATCATAGATCTGCAAGAGGCTCACCATCCTCTTGCCTCCCATCCACATCCACTCAGCTCCTAGTGGACACTCCTCAACATTCAGCAACTTGGCACCTCCCCAACAAGAGCTACCATCATCCCAAAACAGATTTTCCCTTTTGCATTTCATGGGACATTGAAATGCAATCCTCTCTATGGTCCATTCCTCAAACCCCAACCTCATGTGTAGTGCATGACTCATCAAGGGTGTAAGATAATGATGGCACAGCGCAGTGAGAATCTCCTTCTCAAGACAATCAGCATGCAATAATATACAATCCTCCATGATGGACAAAATCTTAGGCATACCTTGGATAGATTTGGAAGAATCTTGTGTTGCTGCTAGAGTATCTTCCTCAAGTGTGTTGGCTACCTCAATAGCTGAAGGTGGAGGCTGCTCCTCCATGAGTGTGACAGTGTTGGCATGTTCCCACTATTCTGGTGGTGAGGTCTCCTCCCTCCTTTGGCCAAATCTTCTGATCAAGATTTGACAAAAATCAGCAAGAGTAGAAACCCTTGCATGCCTCTCATGGCTGGACCAACAAGCCTTTGCTTCTCCCTCAAGGTGCATCACTGCAATTGCTACAGCCTCTATATCCACTACAGGATGTAGCAGGAAGAATTCCTCTAGCTTCTTCACCCAAGCCTCTGCTGCACATGTGAGTGACCCATCAAATGTAGGCAACAGAAATATATTTCCTTTCATCATCCCATGACTGTAGGGTCTCCTTTCCTCCTTCTGCTGAATAAAGTGAGGGAAAGATAGAGTCTCTTGGAAGACTCTAGGGTTTGTTCTGTATTCAGCAAGGTACCCACTTAGAAATTCGAATTCCAAGTGATCTTCATGCTTCTGCTCTGCTTCTCTGTGAGAATAAGAAGTGCATGGTCCTTCCTCTTCTCCTTTTTATATCTCCTCAACCTCCTTAGAGAGGTCGTTGTTGGATCTGAAATTCATGAGATTAATCTCATCCTCTACATCATTTTTGTCTCTTCTTATCTGAAATTCGAACTTCACAGGCTGAGCCAAGTTCAAATCTCTAATACCACTGTAATGTTCTGTAATGGAAATCAGCAGCTTTTACACCACTGAAGAAATCCTTTTGTTGGAAATATGAAAAAGGTTATGCCAAAGATGGACTAAGAGGGCTTTTACCAGTTATTTCACCTCTAAAGAGATGATGAGAAACGGAGGCTTCCTGGCCCTTTCTCAGACTCTGCCTATAGCTATGCAAATATTTCTTCCTTCAAGAAGATCCTGCTCAAAGAATGAGCTACAGCAACATCTGAACTCTAACAATGAATAGCAATGAAATAATACATCATAGTGTATGAGAAGATTTTATGGCTGATATATAAAGTAGCAACAGAAAATAATATACAAATCTTGAGGAAGAAACCTCTCAAGATAGCCTCAATTCAGAATATGCATGAAAACTCAAGACTACATTGCTACAAGTTGCTGCCCTAGCCATGATTGCGCAATTACATGAGGAGACTGCAACATATAATATGAAATGTGATGATACATCAGTATCAGCTCAAGAAATTAGGGGGAGCAAGCTCTAAACCCCTGAAAATAACTAACTAACAATCCTTAGAAGGATTGGCTGCAATACATGTAAAAAATTATAAAATACAAAAATGTTAGAGTAGCTGGGCAGCTACTGCAGCTCAATAATAATACATGAATGGAGAAGGGGAAAGATGCTACAAACAATATAGAAACCTCCTCCAATGATCTTCTAAGTGAAAGGCTATCCCTTTCATTGAAGATTACACTCTCTGATTCCCCAGTGAATCCTCCTACAATTGCCCTCTGAAAATAACGTTGTAAGAGGGACTGACTACGCTGGGGCTGAGATGAAACACTTGGCCCTATGCCAAAATCTGCAATAAAGCTCCAAAAATGTCCTTTGTTGATTTCTTAGAGAAAGAAGAACTCCTCCTCTTCAAAACTAGCTCAGGAAATGGTGGGATGATGATCCCTCACTGCTACCTCCAACAACTCCAATGAATCTGCCCAACAGAAACTTTGTAGCTGAAAGAGATGGATTTGGCCTCTAGCCTGGATCTAAGGAAGATGAATATTATCTCCTCCAAGGCTTCCTAATGAAGGAGAGAAGACTTCTAAACAGAAATCTCCCTTGTGCTAAGCAGCACAAGCTATCTCAGTTGAACAACTGAAGAGAGCTGCAAATCGAAATTCTCAAGCATAATGAACAACCATGAACACTGTGTTATCTTCCCCCTCTTGGGTACGTTGTTGACTTGGTCAACCATGGTCTAGCTAACTTTTTTTTGGCCCTTTTCACACTTGGTGCTGCTAACTTAAGCCACTTAAGTGAATTTTTGCATATTAGGAGAGTTTATTTTGCTGCTACATGGGCTCGCTTACCCATTTTTTTCCTTTTACTAAAATAAAAGAAAAATTAATGTTCCAAATACTTTATTGAAAAATTTGGAACATTACATTTAGCCTTTCAATCTTCTTAATCAAATCATTCAAAGCATATTCCTAATTTGAAGTGATCAGAACTTCATGAGGGGGAGATGGTGCTTCAAAGGAGATTCTAGGAGATTGAACCAATAAAGGTACCCCCCTTCAAAATTTGGAATCTCATCATCAAATTCATGGCATGTCTTTAAATGAAAGAATCAATCAATACGATCAAGTTCTAAATAGTTTCATCATTCTTGGAAGATTCAAGAAAAATACATATTTGGAAATAATAAACTTCTTATTTACCTCATTGTAAATACAATTTCCTTGAAGGTATTTTAATACCCCAAAAATATGCACTTTCAGTTCCTTTCATCAATCGTGTCTCTTTTCTCCTTAGGAATTAAGGCATAACAAGTGGAACCAAAGACCCTTTGATGCCTCATTTAAGGAGTGCAACCATACCATTATTCATAAGGAGTCTTATTTCTAAGAGCTTGAGATGGAAACCTATTTTTCACATATATTGTACATATAATTGTGTCAATCCAAATCTGCTGGCAATATGATTCTTATGTCTTAATATGCTTTCCTTGATGGCAACTCTCTGGTTAAAAATAAAGTATATGTCTTTTGGAGAAGCACGGTAGTTTGCAGAAGGTATAATAGAAGAAATGTATAAATTCCAACAGAAGTTGGTTAATATTCATAATTGAAGGTTCTATACACTGGTTAGTACAGTCCAAGTCGTGTATACACATGGACAAGAATGATCCAAGTCGCGTATGCCTTTTTCACTCTAAAATTATAATAACAGGGGGCATTACCGTGGTTTTAGCCCACAATATTGAGCGTTGTGTCGTCTATTTTATTATGTCCAAGAATACCATTGGAACTTGTGTGGTTTTGGCTCATGGTATTAGGAAAGGCTAAATCTATATAAGGAGAAGAATATCATAGTGCAAAGGCGTGCATGTGTAAGGGTTGTTATTGAATACTTATCTCTGAAGTATATCTACATGGGATGGACTCTATTTTTTAGTAGATCTAAAACTATGATGCACCCTTGGATACAATGATGGATTAGGATCTCTAGACCTGAAATGACTGTGTAGTTGATTTATTAATGAGATGATTGGATCTATGACCTGGCGCATGGTTGCTGAAGTGAAGTGAAGAAATCTAGATAAGTCTATAGATATGAAACATTCTGAAAAATTAATATTTACAAATATATACGCTATTTCGTCTTAGTGAAAGCATGTATATATGTGGCTTTGTATCAGATAAAGAGCGTGTGGAATTCATGGTTTTTTGAAGCTTGTTGGAGAGGTTATCTTTTTATTACTGTTATATTTCTATTGTCTATCAATGAAGTCTTCATGAAGATCTGGGTTGTTTGAATACTGTATTTGCTGCTAAGTTGAATATGTATAAATATGATCAATGAGTGATTAAATATGATTAATGATGTTGACTAGATAAGGGTTCTGAAAATCTGAAAAGATATCTGATTGAAAGCCTCAGATTTGGTTCTGAGACTGATCATATTCTGGAAATCCAGTATTCTCAGATCTATACATAGGATGGTGTGAAGGAAAGCGTGTATACACGCGGGTTTAGTAAAGTGAAGTAACATATGCATTTTAAGATAATGAATGATCAGAGTTGAGATTGATTCTGCATGTTGATTCTTAAATATGGGTTTATTACTATATTCCGGTTACAATGATCTCACAGTTCTGATTGAAGTTTGGGTTAAGTTTATTGGTGTTTATCTTTATGCTGAGTTGTGTTGAAGTTGTGGGATCCAGTGTGAAAATTGATGAAACGTGGTCTGCAGTGGGTCTCAGGGTTGAAGCCTTCAGTGTGGAAGTAGAAGCTTCCTTCTAGTAGAAGTTGGTGTTTTGTTCAGGGGGTTGAGGCTCCCTTCGAGTAGTGGTTGTTAAATGAGATCAGGGGCTTGGAGCTCCCTTCTAGTAGCAGCTGGAGAACTAGATAAGGTTACATACTTCTGTAGGTAGATTCTTGCGTACTGATATGATTCAGCATCAGTACAATATTGTAAGCAATTTTCCATATAATAAATATTGAAGACAGAGACAACAATAGCAATGGTTTTCTCCCGAATTGTGTTCCTACCTTAAATGTTGGTGTTCATGTGTGATGCTCTTGCATGATGACTTATTCTATTATTACTGCACATATTTACTGCTTAACTATATGATGCATAAATGATAATCTGGGTTTAAGCATGTTTCTGAAATTTTATCTAAACAATAAAGTTATCTCAATATACGCAAGTTTTGGTTAGTTTAGTTGTGTATATACGTTAGTTTGGATAATCAAAGTCGCGTATATAATTTAGTAAGAGAAAAGAAAAAGATTGTGATTATTGTAAATATTGATTCTCCCCCCCCCCCCCCCCCCCCAAAACCCCCTTAGTATTTTCCCAACAATTGGTATCAGAGAAGGTCCTTCTGAAGAAACTTAATCACTAGAAGGAAGATCATCTAAGATGAGCAATCAAGATGGGACAACATCTATCATACCTCCACTCTTCAATGGAAACAATTTAATATTCTAGAAGACAAGGACAAGATCTTATCTTTAGTATCTTGGAGAAGATGTATGGGCTATAGTTGAAGGCAGTTATCAATATATAGCCTCAGTACCAGTAGTCCAGCAACAAGAGAGAACTATGAAACCAATGCAAAGGTTTTGAATGCATTATTGGGGAGTTTGACTGAATCAAAATTTGTCAAAGTTATGCAATTGAATACAATGAAATAAATATGGGACAAAATCATTTTGATCTATGAAGGTGATGCCAAGCTAAAAAGAGCTAAACTCCAAACTCTCATAATTCAATATGAAAAAATCAGAATGCATAATGATGAAAGCATTTCTAGTTTCTTTTTATGTCTAGATGATATTGTAAATCATATGAGAAATATTGGTGAAACCATAACTGACACCACTCTTGTATAAAATTTTTTAAGATCTCTAACTCCTAAATTCGAGCCAAAAGTATCTGCTATTGAAGAGAAACAGGAACTACAAACTCTTACTATTGTTCAACTTCATGGGATCCTAACTGCGTGTGAAATGAGAAAAGGAGGTCCATCTGAAGTCAAAGAAGTTGTTTTTAGAGCTGCTGCCAAAGGCAAGGAAATGGAAGAACAAGAAGGATCAGGGTATGTTTTAGAAGAAGATGAGATAAAGTTTGTAAAGAAACTACAACTTGGCAATGGATGGTTTAGAGGGAAGCTTCCTTTCAAATGTTTTTCTTGTGGAATAGTTGGTCATTATGCTGCTAAATACCCTCATAAAGATAATCATGAAAGGGGAAAGGAATTGGAAAAAGGAAATAAGAAACGTTTCATCAATAGAAAAAGTTACTATACTCATGAAGATAGTGATGGTCTATCAAATAGTGAAGAAGGAGAATATGATCAAGATATTAGACCACTCATGGAATTTGAAAAGAACACTAGTGAGACTAAAGATACATTTATGGATGCTTTAGGAGAAAATGATTTTCTTGAAGAAATCAATCAACTCAAAGTATGTTTGAAAGAAAATAAAATAGCCACAGATACTCTAAGGAATCAGCTTATAGAAAAGGAGAAACACAATGAGAAATTAGAATGTGAAATAGTAAGTCTGAGAAAGGAAATTGAGAAAATGAAAACCTTAAATCTTAGATTTGCTAAAGGACCTGAAACCTTGATGAAATTATCAAGGTTCAATGCTCTCCTCTTATAAAGACAGGTCTTGGATATATCGAAGAATCTTCTCAATATTCAGCACCAAGCTATCTAAATGCAGCTAAAACCAACCAACAACATTTCATCACTCAGCAAAAGAACAAAGGGAATACCCAGGTAAAGCAGGACCACTTAAATTCAAGGATGAACAATAAAATAAGTATCAATTAGCAGGTAAACATCAATAGAAAGTTCCATGATTGCATAAATTTCTTATTTAATGGATAATGTTTCTCATGTCATAACTTTTTTCATAAAGTTGCTCAATGTGTTGCATATAAAACCATCATGACTAGAGAAGCAAGAAAGAAAAGAAATGAGACTGGAATAAAGAAGAATACTTAAACAACTTTTCTCCTCTACAAGATGAAATTGAATGTTCTTATTGCAGTAACTTTGCACATGAAGAATCTGAATGCAGGAGCAAACTTCAGCCAAAAGATCATATACCCTCTAACTCCAAGATATGGAGAAAGAAGGATTTACAGGATGAAATTTGTGGAATAGCTTTATATGCAGAAGGGGAAGAAAATAAATGGTTCATTGATAACAGATGCTCAAAGCACATGATAGGTGATAAAAATAAACTTCGTTCATATAACGCATTAGAGAAGGAAAAGAATGTTACTTTTGGAAATGACTCTCCTACTGTCATTAAGGGTAAAGGTTTTGTTTTTCCAAAATAAAAGGTGAAAACTAACAATGTTATGTATGTGGATTGATTAAATCATAACTTTTTGAGTGTGATTCAAATGTGTGATCAAGGAAATGAAGTTGTCTTTAGATCAAAAGAATGTGTAGTTCATGAACTTGACACAGGAAAAACACTAATAAAAGGAACTAGAACACCAAGCGATCTATATATATTGAAAGGTGGCCAAGACAAATGATATTTAGGTAAATATACAGAAAATTGGTTATGGCACAGAAGATTGGGACAATTGAGCTTCTCTCAAATAAGAAAATCTAGCAAACTCAAAGTTGTTCGTGATCTACCCAACATCACTCTGCCTAAAATTACCATATGAAAATCATGCCAATTTGGTAGGAAAACCAGGGTGCAATTCAATGCCAAAGAAGGATCAGCAAGTAAGCCTCTTGAACTTATACATACTGATCTATGTTGTCCCGTAAGAAAAATTCACCTCGTGGAGAACAATACTATATTCTATTTATTAATGACTTTTCTCGAATGTGTTGGATCGGTCTATTGAAACATAAAGATGAAGCGTTTGAAAAGTTTAAGATCTTCAAAGATTTTATTGAAAATGAATTAGATCTAAAAATAAAATTTCTTACATCTGACCAAGGAGGATAATTCAAATCAGATGAATTATTTAATTTATGTGAATAATATGGCATAAAAGATAGTTTTCTATCACTGTAAATACACACAAAATGGCGTGGCAGAAAGAATGAATAGAACAGTTTAGTAGATGGCTCATGCTATGTTTGATGAATTTGTAACTCTCGATACCTTTTGGGGAGAAGCAGTGCATACTGCATTAAATATTCTCAACAAAGCACATGTTCATGTGAACAGTGATAAAACTCCTTATGATATCTGGTATGGTAATCTTCCCACTGTGAAGCATTTTAGAGTTTTTGGAAGCAAGTGTTTTATCAAGAACAATGATGAAAAACTTGGTAAGTTTGAGCCTAGTGTAGATGAAGGAATATTTCTTGGTTACTCTTCTAGAAGTAAAGCATATAAATGTTACAATAAAATACTTCAGAAGATTGTTGAATGTATTGATGTTATAATTGATGAGTCTCTCACAGCTCCTAGAAGGGAAATAACAACAACAAATGAATATGATGATGATGTATACTTTCCCTCATAAAATAACAACAATATAGAAGGAGAACCCAATGAAGTACCAGAAGAAGAAATATCAGAAAAGGCTCCATCGAAGTATGTTCAAAAGAATCATCCAAAATCTCAAATATTCGAAGAAAAGGGATTTGGTGTTCAAACAAGAAGAACTCTTGTAAGAACCCCTATCTATCTGGCATTCTTATCCACTATTTAACCATGGAATGTGAATCAAGCTAGTAAAGATGAATTTTGGATTCAAGCCATGAATGAAGAACTTGATCAGATTGAAAAGAATCATACTTGGGAATTGGTTGCAAGACCTCATGATAAAAATGTTATTGGAACAAAATGGATATTCAAAAACAAACTAAATGAAAATGGAGATGTTATTAGAAACAAAGATATACTTTTTTGTAAAGGGTATGCTCAACAAGAAGGTGTAGACTTTGAAGAAACATTTGCACCTGTAGCCAGACTTGAAGCCATAAGAATGTTTCTTGCTTTTTCAAGTTTTCAAAAATCAAATTTTATCAAATGGATGTAAAATCTACTTTCCTCAATGGTGATCTAGAAGAAGAATTTTATATAGAACAACCATAAGGATTCATTTTGGGAAATGATGAAAAAATTGTTTGCAAACTTAAAAGAATCTATCTGGTCTCAAACAAGATCCTCAGGCATAGTACTATCGTCTTGAAAAATATCTTCAACAACAAGGTTTCACAAAAGGATCTACTGATAGTAACTTATACACAAAAATTGAGAATGATAAGCTGTTAATTATTGTTGTGTATGTTGATGACATCATTTTTGGGAGTAATGAAGAGTCCATGAGTCAGAAATTTTCTTCTATTATGCAACAAGAATTTGAAATGTCATTACTTGGGGAACTAACATATTTTCTTGGCTTACAATTGCAACAAGCAACAAATGTCATATTTCTATCTCAAGAAAAATATCTCAAGTAAATTCTGAATAAGTATGGGATGGAAGACTGCAAACCTGTAAGTAATCCAATGGTAACTGGATGTAACCTTAGTTCTCACGATGATTCTCCCATGGTGAATCAACCAGAATATAGATATATGATTGGAAGTCTACTTTATCTAATCGGGACAAGACGAGACATTATGCATGCAGTTGGGATTGTTGGATGATTCCAAGCTAATCCAAAATAGTCACACCTTCAGGTTGTTAAAAGAATATTCAAATATCTACAAGGGACTCAAGGCTTTGGTCTATGGTATCCAAAGAATGTTGATCTCACTCTTCATGCTTACATAGATGCAGACTGGGCTGCAAATATTGATGATTGAAAAAGCACTAGTGATGGTGAATTATACATGGGGTTCTGATTCGTATCTTGGTTCAGCAAGAAACAAAGTTCTATTGCCTTCTCTATAGCAAAAGTAGAATATGTGGCTGCTGCATCATGCTGCACAAAAATTCTTTGGATGATACAGAAATTAAAAGATATTCAAATCAAACATTCACCTCCCATCTCCTGTGATAATACAAGTGCCATGAGCATCTCGAAAAATCCTGTTATGCATTCCAAGGCCGAGCACATTCCTATCAAGTATAACTTCCTACGTGAACATGTGCTTGAAAAAACGGTCAAATTGGATATGTTCCCTCCAAAGAACAAGTTTTTGATATATTTACTAAACCTCTTCCCAGGGAAGCATTCGAATATCTTAGACAGAGGTTGGGAGTTGTTTCTGCCTCTCTTATCAATTCTTCTTAATATCAGAAGATTAAATTTGGTATGCTAGTTCCATAAAGGCGAATCACTTATATACGCAAGTTTCTGTGCATAAAACCGTGTATGGTTTTTTGATGCAGCCGAAACTATACTTTAATATAACCCCGTGGACCCTATGGTTTATGGGCCTAAATATTAAATTCCCCTTTTCATTACACAGCGGATTACTCTTATCGGGATTTATTTACATACATACACTAGCAATCAACATCTCTTATTTTAAACAAACTATACATACCTGAATCCTTTACTGCACGCGGAACAAATTCTCGGTCCCACAACCTTCAACCAATCATGGCTCATCACATCTTAGCAAAATTAAGTTGCAAATTAAATGGAAAACAATACAATCGCCAATGCGAAGTGCGACACAAGCTCTGTCTTGGATCTTCACTAGATCCAACAGTGTACTATATCTCTTGTCTTAGCACCACCGCTTGCTCGCAAACTTAACTCCTTACCGATAACACTAAACTGTAAAACTTGCGGTATGCACTCTTGCGATACACTGACACGTGGTTGCCTCTTTCCACGTCACATCTTTCATCCCTTACTGCATCGCAAATAAACTAACATATTTTTGATGTCTTAAAACTTTAAACCTCCAATTTTCGATATTGCGATTTTCTATCCGCCGTTGATCTACAACGAGATCTAATGGTCCTCACTTGCTCTGACTTCTTTGAATCACATCTTTCCAACTAATCTTTCGACATAATCTCTTCCATTCATCCTTCCCTTTTCAAGTCTGTGATCTGATCATGACCGTCCATTTCTCCTGCTTGCCTTTGTTCTGAAATCTCTGAGTTTTTACGAAAACAAACACAATTGTGTTTTTTGCGATCAATCATCCCTTCTTTCTACTCTCGTCCACGATTCATCAATAGACTCATGCAGGTGCAAGATATGATATTACTATTCTGTTTGGAGATTTATATTCCTCAGCTATACAATTACTAAATTAACACATAGAGTCTCAATCCTCCATAATAATCACTACTTCTGATCATATCCTACTAGTCAATCCAATTTAAAACCTCAACATCAATTCTAATTAAATAACACAGCACACCACAATTCACACAATCATAAATAATTTACAATTCATGGCTAAAAAAACCCTAATAATTACAAATTATACAATCTTTATTGAAATTTAAACCTGTTACAATACTACGGCTTCTGTGAGCCTAAAAACACACATTAAAATGACTTCTCTCTACCTTATCATACTCTCACTCTCTTAACTATCCAACCTCGTCCAACCTCAAGCTAACCGCGAGCCAACCTCTAATCTCAATCCAATCTCTCCAATCCTCTCTCTTTTCCTCTTCTCTATTTTGTTTCAAAATTATTACAAATATATACAAAAAGGATTCATGAACCAAATTCGGTTCAGATCCAACAATCTCTCAATATTTTCTAAAGCTTCTCTCAATTCCACTCTTTACTCAACCAAATCCTACATTAAGACTCTAGATCCCTAAAATCTTCACTCTTCCTATGATTTCTCAATCATCCCTAAGATCTCTACAACCCATGAGATATTCTTCATTAATCAAATTACATTTAAATCTCACTAACATAGGAAAATAATAATATAATTAAGGGAACCTACTCCCTTTAGTAGATGTGTGATAAGACTCTTAAGTCTTATGAACTTTGAAGAATGCTCATGTATTAGACTCCCCAGGTTGAAATAATTCATGGACTCCTGTTCATGAGTCTTCCAATTTCCTCTGTCATAAACATCCTTAAGCTTCATCTTCCAACTAGTTGTCTGACCTTTTCCAATTGCAAGTGTATTTGTTGCATTCTCTCCTTCTCCTAGATGCCAAACTCTTTGTTGTGGATATATTTTTTCTCTGTTGTCATGAACATCTCCACTGCATAGTGTTTCTATACTAATATTCAACATAAGTATGTCTTCAAGAAACATAAATTTATGTACCTATCTATGTTTTTGTCTTGTCATCATCTCAAAAATACTTAACTTCACCTTCATATCTTCTCCACTAGTTCCATTATCTTGTACTTGATCATATATTTTGATTTCTGACCCTGTCACCAGCATCCTCTCCTATTTCTAAAACACTTTCTTTATACCGTCTTGCACATCTTTCCATCTCTTCTTGACTTGTTGAATTTGAAAATTCCCATACCTACCACCTTTGTTGTTTTCATCATACACTTATCCAATATCTTAAGTGGAGTCTTATCAATTTCAAAAAAAGATTGTTCCTTGTTTAACACAAGAAAATTTTACCTTCCCGTTGTACACTTTCCATTAGCTACAAAAATTTCAGGTATTGAACCTTGTTCAATTGTCTCCATATTCACATTAAATTTAACTGAATTTTTCACCCAATTTCTTATTTGTAAACTCAAGATAAACTCTTGACATTTAAATATTCTTTGGATCAAAAACAAAATTTGTTTATGGATTGTAATTTCACATCCTCTGCAATCTTCTTTCTCTTCTGCAATGACTTGTGTAAGAGTTATATCAACTCTCTTCCCTCCATTCCAAACTTCTGAATTAACTAGTTTCTTTCTCTCATATTCTTGTTTCCATACGAAAAAATGACATTCTGCATCTCCATAACTTACATGCTCCCTCATATTTGCATAAAAAAATATATCTCCAAAAGAAGTTTGTCTTCTATCTTGAAAAACTGTAATGTTCCAAATTTTTATGGAATATTAAATTTTGTTGATTTTATGTGAGAGATGAATAAAATGGGTAGGAGACCCATTCTTTGCATGATTAGAGAATAAAAATCCTTTAAGTATGTAAGAGGATCATGTTTGGGTTGGAATTCACACCTCCATGTGTGAAAGGAGGTTTTTGCATGAAGGCTAGGCCAAGGTGGACCAAGTCAGACTGCGTTGGCATGAGTTAGAAAGCACAAAATTTGGATAACGTAGGAGGGAAGCTTATAGAGGAAGGGAAACATTAATTTGAATTAGGTTCCATGGAGGGAGGCTCAATTTTTTAAAAGAAGGACAAGGCAGCCATTGTGGTCATCATTGATCATTTTACATTTGAGTCTTGGAGACTTGTTGCTGCCTCTTGCTGTTCAGTAGAGCTGTAGTGCCTTCGGGCACGAGGGAGTCATGTTTAGGATTTCCTCTCCTTCTTGAGGAGCTCTTAAAGGATTTCACTCCATTCCCCATATTTTGGCATTCATGCCATAGCTTCAACCATCTACATTAGCACAGTTTCTGTAGCAGACATTGTGCAGTGTTCCTGGGTGTTGCTGGGGAGGCTTCCACACACCATCCGGAGCTATTTTTTCAGAGGAGGGAGGTTCCATCCCTTGGGAGATTAGAAAAGGTGGTTATTGATCATATCCCACCATATTTGGCATTAGGCCAACCACATTCAATCATTTGCAGTGCAGTCCCTTCAGTAGGCAACGTTATTCAGAGAGAGCATTTGCTGTGAGGGATTGACAGTCACTGGGAGGGGAAGTCTTGGGTGAAAAGGATCAGCCTTTCACTTCATATTTTCATTGGAGAAGGGTTCTTCATCTCTTGCAGCTATTTCATCCTTCTCCATCCATTTCCATATCTTGAGTTGCAGCTGTTACTGCAACTCCGGCATTTTGTATATTTATCATTTTTGCATAGATTTCAGCCAATCCTCTTAATGGATTGTTGTATTGTATTTTCAGGGGTTGAGATCTTGCTCCCCCATTTTATTTGAGACTATCATTGTCATATCATTGTATTTTCATTATTTATGCAACAGTCCTCATGTAACTGCGCAGTCATGGCCTAGGGCTTGCTATATATAGCAGTGTTTCTCATATTTGCATGTACAGTTTTCTTGAGGCTTGTTGTGCCTTACTTGAGTGATCATTCCATCAAGAAGTTGTATATTTTATGCTGCTATGATCTAATATGATGGCCATTGGATTCTTCGGCATTTCATGTGTATATGTATCACTGTTATTTTCATTTGATGTATTTGTTATTGTTGTAGCTGCAATGTTGGGGTTATCTTAAGAGATTCCCAATCTTGTTGTTTTCCCCTCTTGGGGATACTATCCCTTGACAACACTCTATAGACAGAGTCTGCTAGTGGTCCAGGTAGCCTCTGGAGCTCATCCTTCTGTATGAAGGTGACAAATCCAGTAAGTTCCCCTACAGTCTGTTGTGGATGATTTTGTCACCCCCCCTAGAGACAGCCTAGAGTTGCCATAGACCAGTGCCTAGGACATCTTAATATAGCAAGGAGTCCTTTATAATTGGGTTTTCAGTCCAAGAACTCACTTACTATCTCTTGTTTAAAACAAGGAAACTATTTTTGAAAGGGACCAATCTCTCTCAGAAGCTGATACAAAGATAAGAGTAATGTAAGAACATCATGTAAAACTTCAGCATGAAAGCATCAGACAGTTAAGAGACCGCTTACTGTAAAGAGGGCCGATTCAACTAATATATCACAGAAATCAGATATCAGGAAGTGAGTGTAGTGAGGAAACATAAGATGATATTAGCTGGCATACAAGGGCGCACCAATTTACGAATCCTTAAGCCACTAATATAGCAGAAAATATGAAAAGAGTGAACATGGAATAGTATATCATGACTAGGCCTATTTAAAGCGCTTGACTAATTCCAGAAAGGGCACCACTTAAAGATGAATCCTTACTGCAAACTAGTGAGCCACTCGCATTCTAGAACATGATACAAGAGGATAAATAGCATGAAAATAGATATTGTATTAACACATGAGAGAAATTACATACTGTGAGATACCAAAGACCAGAATCCTCAATACAGTTATAACCCCTCCTCACTGAGACCCTACGGGCTCTGAAACTTCACACAGAAATGTTACAAGATGTATACAGAAGCCTTCTCACTGCACAGTTTGCTGATAGAAATCTAGAACCCTTACAATGTCTTATTTCTGAGTATTTATAGAGAAGACAGAAACTTCTAGAGGAGGAGGGAGACCAGGCACAATTAATGACTCAATTTGGATAAAATGGCGGAAAACATTTGCGCCTTCTCTATGAATGACTAGCTATAAATGAATATACCTAACAATATGTCTAAAGAAATAAATGCTGAGAGATAAAAATCTCCTTATATACAGAACAGAAATAATAAAATATATACACTGTGATGCTTTTGGCTGAGGGAAAATCTGCTGCCGTAAGAGATTTGGAATAATCTGCTTTCCTGTACTGTACTCTCGGCCTTTTAACTTTGAATTTGAATCCTGGATCTTAAATGCGGAGCGAATTCATCTGGAGGGTTCTGAGAATCCATATCTAGGTCTTTTTAATGGCGGTCACCTCTTCCACCTACCCTCGGCTTCTCCTTTTAATTTTGCCAGCAGAATATGTCCTTTAATGAGCTTCTGATCTCTGAAATGGAGGCGACGAATTAAAACACCCTCTCTGTTATTTTAAAACCTGCAAAATCCACAAAATATTAATAAAAGCGACACAGGTGGAAGCGGAGATAATGGAGGTGATGGTGAAGACGATGTCGTGAACATGAACAGAGGACAGGGATGCGCGGGGTGGCGGAAGGAAAACAGTGAAGTGTTTTGACAAACGGACGAAACGCGGGTTCTCTACATAACACAAACTGGACGTAGAGAACGACGACAAACACGAATATATGAATACACATGTATATATATATAAAGGGGAGGGAATATGGTGAACACACGAGAGAGGACACGTGGGAATACGGGGGAACAAATAGGAGGATGATGTGGCGGAGTCAACGGGTGAAAGCGGGTGACAGTGACACGGTGGCGGGCCATAGTACATGGCGGACATGAAATAACAGGTGGGAAGGTCCGGAGAATAACCACCGTCGGATCGACATCGCCAGATCTGACGGTCCGAACGAATTCCGCTGCCCGGCGATGGGACGACCTTTAACGCGCGAGAGAGGGGCGGTTTTCCACCCGTACCAAAGACACGTGGCATAAGATTTGTGGCATCACTGCCCCCGCGGGAAATACCGCTGCTTTGACGAGGGTGGTGCGGCGTAATACCGCCTGTTTCAGGCGCGCGGGGTACAGATGCGGGGCCCTCCATATAAGTTAATTGCCGCGCCGCTGATTTATCTTGATCGGACGGTCGCGACGGCACCCGGGGTATTAACAATAAGCCCCCTTCCCTTTCAGCCTGTGGTCCTGGGGCTCGGGTCATATGAAAATCAAGGCAGAAGGGGCTAAAGTCAGAGGGGCTTCAGCCCGATATATAAAATATGCATGTTTTAAACATTTGGACAGTGTATTTTAGACAGGAATGGTAGAATAAAACGGGAACATCAGGATTTTGAGCTACGACATAGGTCCGAAATGCATTCAAAATGGTGGTAGACCAAAAATTCACATGCAGGAGGAAAATTTGTACAACATCGGCTCCATCTGGGGATGGCATGTTCGTCCTCGGACATGTCGAGAACACGCAGACCATTCAATTCTTCATTTCGCTTCTCCATTTTCTCTGCGCTTCTTCTTCAGGTAATTTGCTAACATTCTTTTTCCTTTGCGAGAATAAAAATCAAAACAACTTATAAACAGTATATACAGTCAGGCATTACCGGTCTGGGTTAGAATTGAAAATACGGCTTGAGGAATTGGCCATTCACGGGTGCATCCAACAAATCACCTTGTAGATTTTCTAAATAGAAAGTGTTATTTCTTCCCAGCTTGACTATTTTGAATGGCCCGAACCACAATGGATCAAATTTAGCATGCTTTCCCTGTTCTGCTCTGCGAACATCCCATCTGAGAACCATGTCTCCAACTTGAAACTTCCTATCCTTTCCGTGCTGATCAAAGACCTTCTTCATTTTTTCCTGGTATTCTATTAATCTCTGATCTACCTGGTTCCTTGTTTCCTCCAATTCTACCAGCTGATTAATTCTTCTAATCATGTCATCTGGCTCTTCCTGGTTTTCCTGCATAAAACGTGCCACTGGCAAAGCCAATTGTAAAGGGAACACAGCTACTCTGCCATACACCAGTTCATAAGGAGATTTCCCTATTGCTCTTTTGCTGGTTATCCTATTTTCCCATAGAGCAAACTTCAATTGAGAGTCCCAGTTTTTCTGATTTTCAGCTATTGTTTTCTTCAGGGCCCTCACCAGGGTTTTATTAGATGATTCTGCTAGACCATTCCCCTGGGGATAATATGTTGTGGAATGAGTTAATACAATATTATATATTTGGCAGAAATTTACAAATCTGGCAGATTTAAAAGCCTGTGCATTATCAGTTACAATTCTTGCAGGACAGCCAAACCTAGATATGATATTATCTTCTATAAAATTCATGATTACAGCATCTGTAGCTTTTCTTGTAGGTATGGCTTCCACCCATTTCGTAAAATAGTCTGTGGCTGTCAGTATCCATTTATGTTGGCCACTGGATGGGGGATGTATCTCTCCTATAAAATCTAATCCCCATTTCTGGAAGGGTTCATTTACATGGATGGGGATTAAGGGCAAAGATGCTAACTTCTGTCTCTATGCAAACCTTTGGCACTTGTCACATGCTCTGACCCAAGAAAAAGTATCTGAATATAATTTTGGCCAGTAAAAACCGGCCCTCAAGATCTTATGTGTTGTAGCCCTCTAGCTGTAATGTCCTCCACATATCCCCTCATGGAACTCTGTCATTATATTCTGCACTTCATTTTCTGTGAGGCATAACAGCAGTATACCTAGAGGGTCTCTCCAATAGAGATTTCCATTGGCAATGACATATTTCTGAGATTTCATCCTTACAGCTCTGTACTTTACTTTGTCACAACCTGATGGACAACTAAGTGTTAAAAGATATTCAACAATTTCCTTATACCAAGGACTAGTTAGATATTTCACATGTATCTTTTGAGTGGCCATTTCTATTCCTTGTTGTTCCTCTTCTTTTTCTGATTCTTCATTTGCCACCATGGATAAGTTAATGCCCAGAGCTTGATGATTAGATTCAGATAAAATTTTAGCAAGTCCCTGTCCTTTGATCAATTTAGTAGGCCTTATATCCAAATCATACTCCTGAATTTTTGCAATCCATCTTCCCCTTCTGCCTTCACTGTCTCCTTGAATTATAATGTCTTTTACAGATGTTGTGGGAACATAGGCAGTAATATGAGATTGCAAAATATAAACTCTAAAAGCTTTAAGGAACTTTACCAGGGCATATGCTTACTTCTCCAATATATTATATTTCAATTCAGCATCATACAGCACTTGACTGAAGAATGCTATGGGCTGTTCATATCCTTCTTCATTTTTCTGCAATAATACTCCAGCAATTGTATGGGGTGAAGCAAATGAAAATATCATAAATGGCTTACTGTAATCTGGTCCAGCTAATACAGGAGCTTCAGCAAAAGCCTGTTTTATCCTTGTAAATGCATCTCTAGACTCCTGGGACCACTTAACTTCATTGTCCTTTTTCAACATATTGGTTATATGCCTAACTATCTCAGCATAGTTAGGAATGAATCTTCTCAAAAAAATTATTCGACCCAAAAACACCTGCACTTCCTTCTTATTTCTGGGTAAAGGAATACTATTTATTACTTCAACTCTCTTAGGGTCAATCTTCACGCCATATTTAGTTACAATGTGCCCTAAGAGTTTTCCCTCATCTAATGCAAATAAAGACTTTTGAGGATTTAGAGAAAGGCCATACCTTTTGCATTTTTCAAAAGTTCTTCTTAAATGTTCAATATGCTCATCATCATTCTTCGAGAATACTGTTATATCATCGAGGTACACCACCAAGAACTTGTCCTGTTCTACAACAAAGGCTATGTCCATTGCCCTTTGAAAAGTAGCTCCTGCATTAATCAATCCAAATGGCATCCTGGCATACATAAAGGTTCCCCACGGTGTGGTAAATGCAGTTTTCTTCTGATCTTCTGGGAAAACAGCCACCTGATTTTAGCCTGAAAATCCATCCATCATTGACATTCTCGATGCTCCCACTACTTTCTACAGGATGTGGTCCATTTTGGGCAGTGGATAATTATCCTTGAGAGATGCTCTATTCAAATTCCTGAAGTCCACGCACAGCCTTATTTCTCCATTCTTCTTTCGAACAGGAACAAGGTTCGCTATCCATTCTTAGTACCTTAAAGGCATGATTATCTTGGCCTTCAACAACCTTTTAATTTCTTTTTCAATTGAGGGAAGGAGCAGAGGATTAATCTGCCTGAGCTTCTGCTTGTATGGCTTTGCATCCTCCCTCAATGGAATCTTATGTTGTATTATATTTACATCAAAAGTTTTTAGGTCTTGGTAGGACCAGGCAAAAACATCTCTGTAAGATTGAAATAACTTCAAATACTTTTCTTTGTATTCTTCTGGGACTCTTTTAGATAATTTAACAATTTTTGGATCAGCAGGAGTACCCAGATTCAGATCTCCCACTTGATCTTCTTATATTATTTTATTTGGCTGCAAAGGAACATCATCTTTATTGAATAATCTTTCTAGAGGCACCAATCCCCTAGGTATAACATTTCCTTTCAGCTGCAGCACTCTATTCCCTGCTATGCTCTCCTCCCATTTATCTTCTGCCATATTTCCAGCTTCCTCTTCCTCATTATCATCAATTTCCATATTTGTGAATTCTCCTACTGTCTCCATGAATATTTTCATCTGTTCATCATCTTCGAACACCTGCCAATGCTTTATATTTTCTGGAATAGCTGGTCTGTACCGTACCTCTACTTCATATCTTAAAAGTGGATTGTGAGGAGGATGGAATGTACTGGCAGCTACAGCAAGAGAGTCTGCTATTCTGTTTTGCTCCCGGGGCATGAACTGTATGTTAAATGCTAAAAAGAAGTTTTCTATCATGTCCCATACTTCATTTCTATATGTTCTGAGCCGTGGATGTTTAGTTTGGCATTCATTCTTAATCTGTCTCACCACTAGTTCAGAATCTCCAAACACTTTCAGGCATTGGATGCCCATGCTCCTAGCTGTCTGCAGTCCCAATAATAGTGCCTCATATTCAGCTACATTGTTTGTGGCCTCATATTCCAGTTTAAAAGACAGTGGCACCCATTTCCCTGTGGGAGAAATCAACAACACCCCAGCTCCATTACCTTCCCTGGAATTTGCCCCATCAAAATGCAAAGTCCAGATTTCTGATTCCTAATTTCCTTCAGGCTGTTCAGCTTGAATTTGACCAAAAAGGGACTCATGTGCATAATTTTGATTTTCTTCTAACATCAAACATGAGAAGTCTCCCTCTTTGTTATAAACTGGAGAATTATCTGAGCAGTCAGCATTGGTTACCATTTTAACAAATCTAGTCTCCCTGTATAGCCTCCTTTCTTGACCACCAAAGACTGGGACAGTAGCATATGTTAAATCCAATTTGATTGATCCCCCAATCTTTGTACCCCAGGACCTTGACAACAGCATGCCAAAGCGGGTTGGGATGTCAGCAACCACGATGTCCATGACCACACTTTTTGCTGGGATTTGAGCTAAATTGACCACTAAATATTTTATCATTCCCAAGCATTTAACTCTTTTAGAATCAAATGAATATAAATCTTTATATGGTCTTGTAATTTGCAGTCCTAGTTGCTCCATGACAGACAAAGGCATAATATTATGGGAAGCCCCAGAATCTAACATACAATTGTGTAGCAGCAGGTCATGAATGACTAGGGACACATAAAAGGGAGGAGTAGAGGGGTCTATCTCCTCGACATGTGGGCCAAAGACTACCATGGGTCTTTCTTCTTGCAGATTTAAACTATCAGGTGCAATTGGTATTTCAGGAGGAAGCATCAAAGAGGAAACTTGAGACTGATATACAGGCTGTTTCAATAATTCAGTCAGTGGGACAGGAATCTTAATTTTCTCAAGCTCTTTTTGCAAATTAAAAGCAGATGTGGGCTTTTCTATCATTACTTCTTTGGACTCCTTATTTTCAACTGAGGACCTAATTTCTTTTGGCACTGGCTTAGCATTAGGAGGACTGACTATTTTGGAAGAAGAAGGAATTTGATCATTTGACTGCAAGGGGGTTTTTAGAAGATTCTTACCTTTTTCTATACATCTCTTTGTTGCTGATTCCTTCTGAGAAGATGCTTCTTTCTGAGGTGGTTCTTCTTCTTGCTCTTGAGCTCTGGTCCTCTTCCTTGAGGATCTGAGATCATATTTGATGTTGAATTGGGCTTCCATGAAATCAGCAAATTGCTTGCAGTAATGGTCAATCTCTGCTTCTTCATCTTCTTCTTGCAGGGGACACTCCATATCATCGTTATTTGAAAAAGCCAGATTGGAATCTTCTAATCCATAAGCTGCATCTCCAGTGGAGTCATCTACTGGGCCTTCCAGGTACAAGGGATGAAGTACCTGATCTTGTTGTTCCTTTGTCTCTCTCGGCAATATCTGGAGAGGTGGCCTTCTATACTGGGCATTATATCCTCTGTTTGGAGTATTGTAGAAATTCTTGGGGGCTGCATTCTTAGCTTCCAGTTCCATTTTGACCATCTTCTTTATCATTTTGCTTATTTCATCCAGCTTCTCTGAATCCTTTTCCTGGTTAGAGGTAGAAACCTCTTCTTTGCCTCTCCTCCTGGTTTCTTGCTCATCTTTTCCCTTTAGCTTTCCTGTGGAGGCAAAGTTTGCTTCTAGTTCTAGAGCATCTGATTGTGCATCATCTAGAGTGGCAGGCTTCCTTTCTCTTAAGGAGAATCCAAAGTCAGAGTCAAAGGCTGCTATAAAAATTATCTTGGCAGCAGCTTCATGAGGCTTCATTTCCGGAGGCAAGCTTAAATATAACTTATTGAATCTTTTGATAAATTCTGATACCCCTTCATTCTGTTTCTTCTTCATAGTATTGAATTCAGTGAGACACTGACCATGATCTTTCTTTTCTCCCCACTTTCTAAGAAAAACATTTTCCATTTGATCCCAGGTGGTTACAGAACGATTCCCCAGCGTCTTAAACCATTTCCTGGCTTCACCTTCTAAAGACTGCACAAATAATCTCAAAACCACGTCCAGGTGTTCAGCATTCAAGTTCTCTGCAAAAGAGCAGAAGGTCTCGAGATGTTTTCGAGCATCTATATCATTTTCACCGTTAAACCTTGGCAGAATCTTCAGATAATCCTGTGGCATATCATTCAACACCTGTGGTAAAGCCAAAGGAGCGTATTTGTTCAAGAGAAATGCAGGAACATTGGCCATTGGAGGAGGTGGGGGTTGTACAATAGTCTGAGAAACAAATGAAGGGAGAGGGGTAGGGGGAAGCGGAGTATGAATAAAAATGGGAATATATTGCACAGAGGTCTGAGGTGTAGATGGGAATAATTCACGGTTAACAGGAGCTACTTCAGTGACCTCTTTAATCTCTTCAGCCTCGAAAGTAGGATGAGATTCTTCTTCAATCCAGGCACTTCCCCTACGTGGAGTCTCTAAATAAAACTCGGGATTTTCTGTTCTAACTTCTTGAGAAGAAGAGGGCGGATAATCTTCAACAGAACACTCGGAATTTTCAGCACGGGCTGACTTCCTCTCCTTCCAAACTCTTTTATGAATAATTTTCTCTGGGTCAGACACGTAGGGTGTTTTCAATTGAGCTGTATCTGACCTCAAATGCGGCCTACGAGGAGCCAGGACTACCGATAAGATTTATCAAATAAAGACCAGTGGAGTCGCCAAGGTGAGAAATCTGCAACTCTTCACCTCTCTATGCTCACCTGATTAGAGAGTGAAATAATTTGTCGAAAACCCAGGGAAACTGATATTCTTGAATTCGTTCCCCGGCAACGGCGCCAGAAAGATGTTGTGGATGATTTTGTCACCCTCCTAGAGACAGCCTAGAGTTTCCATAGACCAGTGCCTAGGACATCTTAATATAGCAAGGAGCCCTTTATAGTTTGGGTTGTCAGTCCAAGGAGCTCACTTACTATCTCTTGTTTGAAACAAGGAAACTAAATTTGAATGGGACCAATCTCTCTCTCAGAAGCTGATACAAAGATAAGAGTAATATAAGAACATCATGTAAAAATTTAGCATGAAAGCATCAGACAGTTAAGAGACCGCTTACTGTAAAGAGGGTCGATTCAACTAATATATCACAGAAATTAGATATCAGGACGTGAGTGCAGTGAGGAAACATAAAAAGATATTAGCAGGCATAAGGGCGCACCAATTTACGAATCCTTAAGCCACTAATATAGCAGAAAATATGGAAAGAGTGAACATGGAACAGCATATCATGACTAGGCCTATTTAAAGCGCTTGACTAATTCCAGAAAGGGCACCACTTAAGATGAATCCTTACTGCAAACTAGTGAGCCACTCGCATTCTAGAACATGATACAAGAAGATAAATAGCATGAAAAGAGATATTGTATTAACACATGAGAGAAAATTACATACTGTGAGATACCAAAGACCAGAATCCTCATTACAGTTATAACCCCTCCTCACTGAGACCCTACGGGCTCTGAAACTTCATACAGAAATGTTACAAAATGTATACAGAAGTCTTCTCGCTGCACAGTTTGCTGATAGAAATCTGGAACCCTTTCAATGTCTTATTTCTCGGTATTTATAGAGAAGACATAAACTTCTAGAGGGGGAGGGAGAAGGGGCACAATTAATGACTTAATTTAAATAAAATGGCGGAAAACATTCGCGCCTTCTCTATGAACGTTGTACAACAATGTGCACCTAACAATATGTTAAAAATAAATGCTGTGAATAAAATCTCCTATTAAGACTTCAGAAAATAATAAAATATATGCTACTTTAACGATAACTACAAGGGTAAAGAGGAAAATACGCTGTAAGTAGAGATTGAGCATAATCTTGCTTTCTGTCTTTTGTACTCCTCGTGTGCCTTTAACTTTGAATTTGAATCCTGGATCTTAAATGCGGAGCGAATTCATCTGGAGGGTTCTGAGAATCCATATCTAGGTCTTTTTAATGGCGGTCACCTCTTCCACCTACCCTCGGCTTCTCCTTTTAATTTTTCCAGCAGAATATGTCCTTTGATGAGCTTCTGATCTCTGAAATGGAGGTGACGAATTAAAACGCCCTCTCTGTTATTTTAAAACCTGCAAAATCCACAAAATATTAATAAAACCGACACAGGTGGAAGCAGAGATAATGGAGGTGATGGTGAAGACGATGTCGTGAACATGAACAGAGGACAGGGATGTGCGGGGTGGCAGAAGGAAAACAGTGAAGTGTTTTGACAAACGGACGAAACGCGGGTTCTCTACATAACACAGACTGGACGTAGAGAACGACGACAAACACGAATATATGAATACACATGTATATATATATATAAAGGGGAGGGAATATGGTGAACACACGAGAGAGGACACGTGGGAATACGGGGGAACAAATAGGAGGATGATGTGGCGGAGTCAACGGGTGAAAGCGGGTGACAGTGACACGGTGGCGGGCCATAGTACATGGCGGACATGAAATAACAGGTGGGCAGGTCCGGAGAATAACCACCGTCGGATCGACATCGCCAGATCTGACGGTCCGAACGAATTCCACTGCCCGGCGATGGGACGACCTTTAACACGCAGGAGAGGGGCGGTTTTCCACCCGTACCAAAGACACGTGGCATAAGATTTGTGGCATCGCTGCCCCCGCGGGAAATACCGTTGCTTTGACGAGGGTGGTGCGGGGTAATACCGCCTGTTTCAGGCGCGCGGGGTACAGATGCGGGGCCCTCCATATAAGTTAATTGCCGCACCGTTGATTTATCTTGATCGGACAGTCGCGACGGCGCCCGGGGTATTAACAATAAGCCCCCTTCCCTTTCAGCCTGTGGTCCTGGGGCTCGAGTCATATGAAAATCAAGGCAGAAGGGGCTAAAGTCAGAGGGGCTTCGGCCCGATATATAAAATATGCATGTTTTAAACATTTGGACAGTGTATTTTAGACAGGAATGGTAGAATAAAACGGGAACATCAGGATTTTGAGCTACTGCATAGGTCCGAAATGCATTCAAAATGGTGGTAGACCAAAAATTCACATGCAGGAGGCAAATTTGTACAACAAAGTCTATCTCTGGAATATATTGGCTTTGTCGATTGAAAATGTTTCTGAAAAAGGGAACATTACAAAAACACATTCAATATTTAATAATTCAAAATCAGAAAACATATTACCTTTTCCACCTTTTTCCTCACTACCTCTGCTCCAAGTTTTCTTTGGTTTTTCATCCCCTTGATGTGCATATGACATGTCTGAATTGTCATATCCTCCTTCATACTCTCTTGTCTTGGAAAATTCTTCTTTGTTTATACTTTGTCTTGAATGATGTCTAATTATTGAATCATGTCTTTTGTTCTTCTCTTTGGAATTCCTTCCTTTCACATTTCTTTTTATTCTTTCCTTTTCTCCCTTAAAAATCTGTAATCCACTAAGTTGATTTTTCCATCCCCCTTTCTTTTCAACCAAAATCTACCAATCTCTAATTTTAGATTCTAAATTTCTCTTTGTTTCTGTACAAGAAACAAAATTACCATATCCAATAGATTTTCCATTCCACTGTAAAGTCCCTTTTACAACAGTAAACATTGCTATTATGACCATGAATATCATACTCCATTGAACCCCTTTTTTGTTCACTACAAATGCATATTTCATGAAACCATCCTTAACTTCATCTTCTGATATTGCATGTCTTCTTCCATTTTGTTGATTGCATTCACATTTACTCCTTTTGCAATTTTTATAGATAACATTATCTTCAATTTTCTGCTATGCATTAATCTCTGCCAACTTATCCTTAAGTTCCTGACTATCCTCCTTTCCTTTCTTCTTCATTTCCTTTACTGGATTAATTGTACCTCCTTGGACCGAATTTTCCTTATAAATTTTTGTTCTACCATCTTCCATAATGCAATCTTTATTGAGATCTCTTTCCATTGATGCTCCATTATGTCCTCTCAAAATAATTTCTTGTCCATAAATTATCAACACAGGTTCATAATTTTTGAATAGAAATTGAAGAGATAATCTCGTTTCCTCAAGTTTTTTCACTGTACATATACTCTCATTTAATCCTGTCATAAGGATATCTTCATACTTCCTTTATACTCCTTCTTCTACAATCTGCAATTTCCTTTTGTTTCAGATTGTCTGCTATCATTTTTCCAAGTCTTACTAGATTCATCATTTCCATCTTCCATATTAGTCTTCAACAATTGTCCATATTTAGTATCTTTGAACACATGTTCAATCAAGAAATGTTCTATTACAACCATCTCCTCTAACAGTTTCATTTCTTCATCAACCTACATAAATACATCCTCTAAATTTTTTTCATCACCTGCATACATACACAAAACATTAGATTCAAATATACAAAACTCCTCTTCCTTTGATGTCTCCTTCATCACATTTCTCAGCTGATCTGAACTTGTCCAGTGGTTCAAAAAATCATCAATAATTCCTTCCTCAGTGAGGTAAACATCTTTCTCAAATCTACAATAACCATCTTTCACCTTTAACTCAACTGCTCTGAGTTCTTCTCTTAATCTGATGTACATTCTCTTCTTTATCTGTTTATGCAACTTCCATTTTATCTTCTTTATTTTCATAGTCCAACCATATCTTTTTCCCCTTTCACAGTCTTCAAGAAGCATTATTATTGCATCCATAATTACTTTCAATTCAGCAATGTCTTTGTCAATTTCCTCTTGACTCAACTTCTTTTCCTTGCCTTTTTCCTTGGCATATTTCTTCCTTATATTGTGGCTTCTCTCATGACCCTTAATAGTCATCTCGGCTTCTTTATGTGGACTCCTTTTTCCCACTGTGAGCTTACAATAATCCTCTCTCATTTCTTTGTAACAAGTCTCTACTTGTCACCTACACCAAGTCATCCTCTTGGTACACTAACTTAGGTTTCTGCAACAAAACCTCTTTTGAGCACTTCTACTCCTCAGCTTCCAATGCTGTTAGGACTTTGTAATCAATGCTCACCTACTCCTCTCTTTGTTTGAGAATTTTTTTCTTCTCTTCTTCTCTACAGAAATCTCCTTTGTTGAACTTGCCGCTAACACAACTTCTCTTCTCTTTACACAGTCTGTTGTTGTGTGTTGGCTACTATTATTCTCTTCAATATGAAACTAATTTAAATTAGACCAAACATTAAAATATAACTCATACCTAAGAGATATTCCAATGAATTTATCTCCTTAAGATTTCATTGGCTTGGACAATAAACATGTTGCTCTAATTTTCACTCTCTGTACTTTAGTTCTTCTTTCAACTAATTTCATTACAACATCTCTTGCTGTAATTTCTTCACTTCTCCACTATCCCTTGTCACAGCTACCTGCAACATTTCAGGATCCTTTTCTGCATGCAATATTTTGTGTTCTGATCTCCCAACGACCAATTCCTTTCATACCATGACCCCCTGTATCTGGATCAATTACCATTGCAAACTCTAAACATACTGAGAATAAAATTCAATCCTTGCATAAAAATACCAAAGAGCGCTAGTCTCGCTTTGGTAACAAAAATGATGTATCTGAAAATGCATTTTAATATAACCCCATGGACCTTATGGTTTATGGGCCCAAATATTAAATTCCCCTTTTCATTACACAGCAGGTTACTCTTATCGGGAATTATTTACATACATACACTAGCAATAAACATCACTTACTTTAAACATACTATACATACCCGAATCCTTTACTGCATGCAGAACAGATTCTCGGTCCCACAACCTTCAACCAATCAGGGTTCATCACATCTCAGCAAACTTAAGTTGCAACTTAAACGGAAAACAATACAATCGTTGATGCCAAGTGTGACAGAAGCTCTTCCATAGATCTTCACCAGATCCAACGGTGTACTATACCTCTTGTCTTAGCACCACCGCTCACCCTCAAAATAAACTCCTTACCAATAACACTAAACCGTAAAACTTGTGGTATGCAATCTTGCGATACACTGACACATGACCGCCTCTTGCCACGTTGCACCTTTCATCCCTTACCGCATCGCAAATAAACTAACATATTTGCGATGTCTTAAAAATTTAAACCTCTGATTTGCGATATTGTGATTTTCTATTCGCCCTTGATCTACAACAAGATCTAACAATCCTCACTTGCTCTGCCTTCTTCGTATCACATCTTTCCAACTGATATTTTGATGAAATCTCGTCCATTCATCCTTCCCTTTTACGATCTGCGATCTAATCGTGACCGTCCATTTCTCCTACTCGCTTATGTTCTGAAATCTCTGAGTTTTTAGGAAAACAAGAAAAGTTGTGTTTTTTCGTGATTAATCATTCCTCCTTGCTACTCTCATCCATGATTCATCAATAGACTCATGCGGCTGCAAGATATGATATTGCTATTCAATCTGGACATTTATATTCCTCTGCTATACAATTACTGAATTAACACACAGAGTCTCGATCCTCCATAATAATCACTACTTCTGATCATATCCTACTGGTCAATCCAATCTGAAACCTCAACGGAAATTCTAATTAAATAATACAACATTCCACAATTCACACAATCATACAAGATTTACAAGTCATGGATAAACAAACCATAATAATTACAAATTATACAATCTTTATTGAAATTTAACTATGTTACAATACTACGGCTTCTGTGAGCCTGAAAACACACATTAAAATGACTTCTCTCTGCCTCATCATACTCTCACTCTCTTAACTAGCCAACCTCAAGCTAACCTCGAGCCAACCTCTAATATCGAACCAATCTCTCCAATCCTCTCTCTTTTCCTCTTCTCTGTTTTGTTTCAAAATTATTAAAAATATATACAAAAAGGATTCATGAACCAATTTCAGTTTAGATCCAACAATCTATCAATATTTCCTAAAGCTTCTCTCAGTTCCACTCTTTACTCAACCAAATCCTACATTAAACCTCTATATCCCTAAATTCCTCACTCTTCCTAGGATTTCTCAATCATCCCTAAGATCTCTACAACTCACGAGATATTATTCATTAATAAAATTACATTTAAATCTCACTAACTTAGGAAAATAACAAAATAATTAAGGGAACCCACTCCCTTTAGTAAATGTGTGATAAGACTCTTAAGTCTTATGAGCTCTGAAGAATGCTACTGCATCATTTTTGCTGACATAAATTCTATGGATCAGCCTTCAAAACAATCTTTGGTTATATTGGGTAAACTCTGTTGTTCTGGTTTCTTCTTAACATTACCTTTCTTTGAAATTTATCTCCTTGATGAAGATGCTTTAATGAATTTGTTGTTGAAAGTGTTCAGGATGCACAAGTTTAGGGGGAGCATTTTCCTTACTGAAGATGATGCATTGTTGGAATTATGATTGGTTACTGTGTCATGATCTCCTGTTTGAGATTCTTTGGTTATACATAATCATATATTTTATTTGATGAAAAGGTCATGTTGAGACCTATGATGTAAATTTTTCATATTAAGTCATGTGTAAGGACTTTCTCAAATATGTAAACACACTTAGTTGGGTAATTGATTCAATATGTTAATCCTATTGGTTGGATCCTTGATTTAATTTTGACGTCCTTGTGATAGGAAAGGTCATACTCTGTTGAGTTAAAGAGTCGTGTATTTCATTCAAATTCTGTCTGCATGTTTGTAATATCCCAAATTGGGAAATGCTAGCAAGGCATGACTAGAAAACGCATTTTCCAGGAATGGCTGCTACAGGATTTGAAACCAAGACCTGGATCCCTTATATCAATGTATCTAAGTCCTAAATCCAAGAGGAGGCTCCAAATAAATCCTTCTAGGTGGGTTAAACAGATCTCCCACACCTAGTTGTCCTCAGAAAGTGCCCAGTTAGGGACTACGAGAATGTATGAACATACAATGGAATGATAGCGTTATTTTAATGAGCCAACACACATGAATATGTAAATATCCAACCAATGTATAATATAGCATCAAAAGAGTACAATGCTTTTAGGAATCAATCACTCAAGCTAGGCAATGAGATCCTCAATAGACATGTACAAGAAACTAAAGACCACTGCTACACAGAGTTTACACAAGGCTATATCAGCACAGTCTAATGGAGACACTACAACATACAAAATGATAATATAATTATATGACAATATCAGGCTCAAGAAAGTGGGGGAACAGGCTCTCAACCATTGAAAAATAACAATACAACAATGATACAACAATCCTTATAAGGATTGGTTGCAATACATGTACAAATGACAAATCTGTAGAAATGTCGGAGTTGCTAGGTAGCAGCTACAACTCAAAACTGAAATAATATGGAGATGGTTGAATAAGATGTACAATATGAAGCAAACATCCTCCAATGTATTTCCCGAGTGGAAGGTTGATCTAGCACTGAAAATCTTGCCCTCCAAGATGATGGTGCAAACCCTCACTGCAAATATGCACTGAAATAACGTAGTCTATAGAAGGGACTGCACTGTTGATGATAGGAGAAGCTTGTCCTGATGCCAATATATGAAAATATGCCCTTGAAACCTCCCTCACTAATCATCCTAAGGAATATAAGCTCCCTCCTCTGAAAGATGAGACAAGGAATGGTGTTGTGGAACCTTCCACTGCAACAACCAGCAACACTACGTTATAATTCAGTAGAAATAACACAGTGACTGAAAGGAGTGGCTTTGGCCTTGAGCCTAGATGTGGAGAAATGAAGTGAAATCCTTCAAGAGGCCTCTCAAGAAGGAGAGGAAATCCTAAACAGGAATCCCTCATGCTAAACAGCACTGCAACTCAGTTGAATAGACAGATACTGTAAATAGTCTAATCAGAAAAATAATCAAATTCTCAAAGATATCTCTCTATGGTTGCCTCTTCCTCCTTTTATACAAGTGAATGACTCTTAGCCCTGGACCCCACACATTAGGGTTTCTTCCACAAAGAATCTTTCTCCCTCTAAAACTGCGTTGTCTTCTCAAGAAAGCTACACCTCTTAGGTAGCGTTGTTGACTTGGTCAAACTTGACCTTGTCCTCATGCATTTTCCCCTTTTCACACTGGAAGGTGAAAAATTAAGCTACTCCATTGATCCCTTTCACACTATGAGGGATTTTATTCCTACTCATGGGCCTTTTACCCATTTTATTCATCTCCTAGCTGACATAAGCAAAAATTAATATTCCAATTTATTGCTTGCAAATTTTGGAATATTACAGTCCTCCCCTCTCAAAGATTTCTTGTCCTTAAGCAAGTGCAAGGATAGACTGAGTTCTCTTCTCCTCCCCCTATAGCATCCCTGTATGATTATATCCTCCAAGGAAAGTTATGATATCTCATCAATCGAGCCTCCACATTGCCCCTCCTCAGCATGCAAGTTAGCTATTAAGCCATCATCATGTAAAGGTGAAATACTCAAGAGGATAACAAAGTGATGTCTAGAGGTCCCCTCAAGGAATAGGAACTGAAATATTATGGGAATTATCTCTCCCATATGGATCCTCCATCCCCAGGCTATAAGCCATGCAAAATGAGTCACCTCCCAACTAAGAAACTCCTAGAAACTGTCATCCACCTTTAGCTCCGGCAAAGTAGGTGGGATGAAAATATGCACATGGTAGACAATGTAGCCTACCCCACGCTATCCATCTCTCCACTTATGATAAGTGTAGAGTGACTGCTAATCCTGGGCTGCAATAAAGTTTTCCTCAAGTGGCAAGATTAGGATTAGATCTCCAAAGAACTCTCCTCCAACGCTGCAAATCATGTTGGCCCAAATATCCCCATATATGATGAGTTTGAAGTCATCATCATATGGCATCTCATCCATCATATGGCTCACCTCATAAAGTGACAAATATGTTTTTAAGGTAACCATATCATATCTCATGCTCCCCTTAGAACATGTAGTGCAAAAAGTGTGGGAGGATTATCCCTCAAAGGACACATTCACCCAATGTGTCTCTCTCCCAAGCATGCTCCTCATAAAGACAGAAACAATAGAGAAATAGGGAGAAAAGATGAGAATCATGTTCGCTGCCATATGCAACAAATGTGAAGGAAAATGGTCCCTCAAGTACAACCAATGCAGCTTGACATTCAACTGCAATGGAGACTGATAAAATGAGTGGCTTCTCAACCACTTTCCTGCTACTCCAATCACCTCATAAGTATGGAGGAATTGAATGATGTAATGTGTACAATGAGCATGTCCTCCATAATATATCTTTTCCCCAAGTCCTCCTAGGGAATGGCCATCAATCATTCTTATGGCCTCATCTAAACCATGTGGTCTAGAAAAAAGAATGCTCCTCTTTGGAGCATCATCCTGCACATGTATGGTTAAGGGGTGCATACATACATCATACAAATAATATTGTAAACAATAATGAATACCCTTACCATATCTCCTGCTCATACAAATGGAGTGGCTCATAGATGAGTCTCCTCTCATCCTCATTGAGAAAAGAGGTGGTTATGCTAACTCTCTCAAAGATTCGTGTCTCTCCTCCATCTCCGTCTCATCCATGCATCTCCTCATATGTTGATATATCTCCTCCCCAAAGCCTTCCCAAAAATACCCCTCCATGATGGTGTGGTATGCTCTCATAGAATGAGTGTGGCTGAAAAGGAAATCCTCCTAAGCTGTGTGTAGCAACTTCTCCTTGAGATTGGAAGCTCTAGGAAGGAAGATACTACCATGATAATAGATGACCCCATCTTAGACTGAATATCCCTCCTCATGCAACTGGTCATCCAAGATCATGCAAGTGAAAAGATCCTTGGAATACTCCACCAATAGCTGGGAGCTCCAATATGGATCTATCCTCCATAGTGATAGTGCTGATGATCTCTCATGAAGAACATATGTCATATGGTTGCTCTCTCCTTTGACATTTCCCATGTCAAAGATGCAATTTGGAAGGCTGCTATCCTTCCCTTGCTACTTCTTCCATAGCGCAAAATCTGAAATGGAAGTGGGTAATGATGATGTTGAGGGAATGCTTCCTCTCTCCTTGTGCCTACCCAAGACTCCCAGCACTATAAAATGATCTCCCAAGGTTCCCACTCCTCTGAAATCAGTGAGTGGTGCCTCAACTAGTGAAGCATCCATCCCCCTCTACTGATCTAGTGGTCTCCCTGAAAAAATTTCTCCATGTAATGAGACATCATCATCAAGAAATGACTGAATATATGAATGGAGAAAACTCTCCATGCTTCCACTGCGCAATCCAATCACCTTCTTAGGTGCATCAACCTCCAAGAATGAATAGGGATGTATACTCCTCATATCATGATGATGGATCTCCTCCCTACCTCCTCCTTGTGTCTCCATGGTTCCACACCTCCTTAATAATGGCACATGAGTTGTGCCTTGATCTCCAAACATGAGATACTGGGTACTTCCTTGCAAAGATGCAAGCATCCCTCTATTTGGAGCAAGAGCTCCTCTTTCCTCTGCATGAGGCACTAGATAATATCTAGATGGAACATCGTTGTTGCGCTCAATCTCTATAACATGCATGGGCAACCCTCCAATGATTGGATCCCTTTTTGAAAAAGATACCTCCATGTTTCCTTGCTCCAAGATGTGAGAATAAATTCTTTCTTCCAGCAAGGTATGGTGCAATTTTTCATCCTCCTTCATGGTTTTCTAAAATGGAATTGCATTCTCATGCAAGGGTTTTGTTTGATTTTCCTTGTTTAGATCCACCATGTGTGTCTCATGAATCTTTCCATCAAATATTTTCACTAATGCCTTAGTGAAACTAGAAAAGGATGCAATGTTTACATTTCTCAAAGAAAAGGATTCAAAGATCCACCAGGCATAGGCCTTACCTCTCAAATGCAGCGCTGCAACTTTGATGGCTTCATATTTAAAAATGTGGTGCTGCTACAGGAAAGTCTCTAACTCCTCCACCCAAGCTTTGGCTGAACATACAGGTGAAACCTCAAAGGTAGATATATGAAATCTATCCTGCTGCTCTCTTTCCTTCACCTTCATCTTTCAAAACTCTGAAAAACTGAGATGATCTCGGAATTTTTGAGTTTGAGACTCATACTCCTACAGGAAATCACTAAGAGTTTCCCTCCTAGCAACCTCTTCTCCTCTTTCCATCTCTCTCCTAGCAACCTTGGGCATGTGACTGCGCTATGTATTAAGGTGTGCAACTACTTGCTCATACTCCTCATAAGTCAACCTAGAGTTTGCTCTTGCTTCAAACCATCTTGGATATTCTTCATACATATCCCTCCTTATTCTCTTGAACTCTTCATGAATATTATGTATAGACTTAGGAAGAAGCTTTTGAAGCTTATACCCTCTTTCTCCTTCAAAATATGGAGTCTTTTTCCTGCTTATTTCTCTGTCTCCTTCTCGATGAGAATAGGAAGTCCAGGGTTCTTCATCTTCTTTCTGCTTATCCTCCTTGGGGAGGTTCTTCATGGATCTGAAATATGATGAGATAAAACCCATACTCTTCAATATTTTTATCTCTTGTGCTTAGACTCACAGGTTGAGCCAAGACTATGCTTTGATACCACTTTAATATCCCAAATTGGGAACTGCTAGCAAGGCATGACTGGAAAACGTATTTTCCAGGAATGGTTGCTACAGAATTTGAAACCAGGACCTAGATACCTTAGATAAATGTATCTAAGTCCTAAATATAATAGGAGGCTCCAAATAAATTCTTCTAGGTGGGTTAAACAAATCTCCCACACCTAGTTGTCCTTGGAAAGTGCCCGGTGAGGGACTACAACAATGTATGATCATACAATGGAATGATAGTGTTATTTTAATGAGCCAGCACACATGAAGATGTAAATAGCCAACCAATGTATAATATAGTATAAAAAGAGTAAAATTCTTTGAGGAATCAATCACTCAAGCTAGGTAATGAGAGCCTCAACAGACATGTACAAGAAACTGAAGACCACTGCTACACAGAGTTTACACAAGGCTATATCAGCGCAGTCTAATGGAGACACTACAACATACAAAATGATAATATAATGATATTAAAATATCAGGCTCAAGAAAGTGGGGGAGTAGGCTCTCAACCCCTGAAAATAACAATACAACAATGATACAACAATTCTTAGAAGGATTGGCTGCAATACATGTAAAAATGGAAAATCTGCAAAAATGCTAGAGTTGTTGGGTAGCAGCTGCAACTCAAAACTGAAATAATATGGATATGGCTGAATAAGATGTACAATCTGAAGCAAACCTCCTCCAATTGACCTCCCGAGTGCAAGGGTGATCCTAGCACTAAAAATCTTTCCCTCGAAGAGGATGGTGCAAACCCTCACTGCAAATATGCACTAAAATAACGCAGTCTAGAGAAGGGACTGCGTTGCTAATGATAGGAGAAGCTTGGCCTGATGCAAAGATATGAAAATATACCCTGGAAACCTCCCTCACTAATCTTCCTGAGGAATAGAATCTTCCTCCTCTGAAATATGAGAAAAGGAATGGTGTTGTGGAACCCTCCACTGCAACACAGAGCAACACTACGTTATACTTCAGTAGAAATAACGCAGTGACTGAAAGGAGTGGCTTTGGACTTGAGCCTAGATGTGGAGAAATGAAGTGAAACCATTCAAGAGGCCTCTCAAGAAGGAGAGGAAATCCTAAACAGGAATTCCTCGTGCTAAACAGCACTGAAACTCAGCTGAATAGTCGGAGACTGCAAATAGTCTAATCAGAAAAATAATCAAATGCTCAAAGATATCTCTCTATGGTTACCTCTTCCTCCTTTTATAAAAGTGAATGTCCCTTTGCCCTGGACCCCACACATTAGGGTTTCTTCCACAAAGAATCTTTCTCCCTCTCAAACTGCTTTGTCTTCTCAAGCAAGCTACACCTCTTAGGCAGCGTTGTTGACTTGATCAAACTTGACCTTGTCCTCATGCATTTGCCCCTTTTCACACTGGAAGGTGAAAAATTAAGCTACTCCATTGATCCCTTTCACACTATGAGGGATTTTATTCCTACTCATGGGCATTTTACCCATTTTATTCATCTCCTAGATGACATAAGAAAAAATTAATATTCCAATTTGCTGCTAGCAAATTTTGAAATATTATAATGTTCTCAGGGGGAGAAATCTTCGACCCTTTTCTCTTGATGTCAAAGGGGGATAATGTTTCATGTTTGAGTAATGTTTATGTATCTACAGGATGTGGTGATCAAACTCCATCATGGTTTCCATCAATTCCAAAGGGGTGGATTGTTGGAAATATGATTATTTTGTCTTATTATGTTGTCCTTGATGGAAACTCTCTGGAAAATAATAAAGTATATGTCTTCTGGAGAAGCACAATAGTTTGCAGAAGGTCTAACAGAAGAAATGTATAAATTCCAGTAGAAGTTGGTTAATATTCATAATTGAAGGTTCTATACATGGGTTATTACAGGCTAAGTCATGTATACACATGGAAAAGAATGATCCAAGTCGCTTATGCCTTTTGCGCTCTAAAATTATAATACCAAGGGGCATTACCATGGTTTTAGCCCACAATATTGAGCGTTGTGTCGTCTATTTGATTTCGTCCAAGAATACCATCGGCACTTGTGTGGTTTTAGCTCATGGTATTATGAAAGGATAAATCTATATAAGGAGAAGAACATCATAGTGCAAAGGCATGCATGTGTAAGGGTTGTTATTGAATACTTCTCTCTGAAGTATATATGCATGGGATGGACTCTGTTTTCTGGTAGATCTAAAACATTGATGCACCCTTTGATACAATGATGGACCAGGATCTCTAGACGTGAAATGACTGTGTACTTGATCTATTAATGAGATGTTTGGATCTGTGACCTAGCGCATGGTTGCTAAAGTGAAGTGAAGAAATCTAGGCAAGTCTATAGATCTAAAAAATTCTGCAAAATTAATATTTACAAATCTATACGCTAGTTCATCTCAGTGAAAGCACGTATATATGATACTTTTTCTCAGATAAAGCGCGTATGGAAGTCAAGGTTTTTTGAAGCTTGCTGGGGAGGTTATCTATTTATTACTTGTATATTTCTACTGTATGTCAATGAAGTCTTCATGAAGATTTGGGTTGTTTGAATACTGTACTTGCTCTTAAGTTGAATATGTACAAATTTGATCAATGAGTGATTGAATATGATTAATGATGCTAACTAAATAAGGGTTCTACAAATCTGAAAAGATATTTTTTTGAAAGCCTCATATCTGGTTTTGAGACTTATCATATTCTATAAATTTAGTATTCTCATATCTATACGCAGGGTGGTGTGAAGCAAAGCATGTATACACGTAGGTTCAGTAAAGTGAAGTAGCGTATGAATTTTAAGATAATGAATAATTAGAGTTGATATTGATTTTGCATGATGATTCTGAAATCTGGATTTATTAATGTATTCTTGTTATAGTGATCTCACTGTTCTGATTGAAGTTTGGGTTAAGTTTATTGGTGTTGATATTTATGATGATTTTTGTTGAAGTTGTGCAAACCAGTGTGAAAATTGATGAAAATTGGTCTACAGTGGGTTTGAGGGTTAAAGACTTCAGTGTGGAAGTAGAATCTTCCTGCCAGTAGAAGCTTGTGTTTCGTTTAGGGGGTTGAGGCTCCCTTGCAGTAGTGGCTGGTAAATGAGATCAGGGGGTTGGAGCTCCTTTCGAGTAGCAGTTGGAGAATGAGAGAAGGTTGCAGCCTTCTACAGGTAGATGCATGCATACTAATATGAGTCTGCATCAATACAATATTGTAAGAAGTTTTCCATATAATAAATATAGAAGACAGAGATGACAACAACAGTGTTTTTCTCCCAAATTGGGTTTCCACCTTAAATCTTGTTATTCATGTGTTATGCTCTTGCATGATGATTTATTCGGTTATTACTGCACATATTTACTACTTAAATATCTGATGCATGACTGATAAGCTGGGTTTAAGCATGTTTTTGAAATTTTATCTAAACAGTAAAGTTATCTTAGGATACACAAGTTTTTGTTAGTGTAGCCGCGTATATACGCTAGTTAGGCTAATCAAAGTCATGTATAGAAATCAGTAAGAGAAAAGAAAAATGTTGTGATTATTTTAAATACTAATTCACCCCCCCCCCCCCCCCCCCCCACCCCTCTTAGTATTTTTCCCAACAAAATCAACAACTTTACATATTTGGAAAACATCATGGAACAAACCATATTTAAGATAGTCTTGGTCATTATTTCAACTACACCATTTTGTTGAAGATTATATGGAACAATGGTTTGATGTTGAATCCCATGTTGGAAATGATAGTTTTCGAATTTATTAGATGTATATTCTCCTCCATTATTAATAAAAAAAGATCCAATATGTGATTGTGTTTCATTGTGAATCCATAAATGATTTTTTTTTAAGTTTCAAAAGCTTGAGATTTACCTTTCAACAAGTACACCAAACACATATTGGTGTAATCATGAATCAAAGTTATCATATGTTCATTTCCATTGATAGATGGGGTCACACAAGTAAAAATGTATTAGTCCAAGTTTTCTATGTGCTCTGGAAATGGAATCGTGGAAGGGTTTTTTGCTATGCTTTCTGAGGATACATGTATCATATTGCTTTAGTTTCCTAAGAATGGTAGGCCAACAAGAGACGCCATTATTTTTTAGTAAATGAAGGTTCTTATAATTAATATTTCCAAAACTATCATGCCATAGAAGACTAGATGGAAATGTACCTTCATTGTGATGAGATAGGTATTCAAAATTTTTTGCATGAGTAGATGTCACTTTTAACTTCATTAGTACTTCATCCTCCACTCTAGCTAGTCATGGAATCTATGTTTCGAGAAGCCTTCCTTATTTCTACTTTTCAATCACAGATACGAATGGAGTGGAATTTTTGTTGAATGTGAAAAAGGTACATCACATTCCTTCACATATTTTGAATATAGAGCATATCATGCAAAAGAAAATCATGGAATCTAAGTATTTTAAGCTTAATGTGGCCAAGACTCAAAAGTTTGAGATTTGATTTATCTCTAAAATACACTATGCCATCTACATTGTCACTAGAATCTTAAAATAAGTCTTTATGGAAGTTCATGTGGCATGTTACACTTATGTCAAGTATTCAAGCATCTTTCCAAGAAGAAAATGAATTATGAAACAAATATTCAGTTACTCCAATATTGCAATGGACAACAATTTAATGAAAAGATTCAAGTGCTTTACCTTTGATTGGATCTGGTGTTTTACCTATGTTTTATTTCTTATTTTTTTTGTCTTTGATCTTATCCCAAAGGATTTTTCATGTTGATGAATCATGTCGATTTTCATTGTAACAAATATATGAATATTAGGTCTCTCACCTTGATTGTGTCTACCCCCCTTGCCTCTGGAATTAGTTCTTCCATGTCCTCTTTTATTTCCACTTCATCTTGAAGAATAATGTGAATTATTATCCCCTTTCTAAGAAATGCATATGGTGTTTCAAGTGGGATGAACTATTTTCTTCCTCCTTACAAATGTAATAGGCTTCAATTGGTCACTAAATTTCATGGAATTAATATAGTGATAGTATGTAGGGTAGATGGCCTTGATTAATGTTGTGAGAGGAATATCTATATTTACTCCAAAGACATACATGTCATTCGTGATGGATTTTTCCTCAAAATCAAAAACCTTGGGATTATCATTATTCAACTCTAGATTAAAGAGTTTGACCAACAATTACACAAACTCCAAATTTTATTGTGAGTCATACAAGTCCTTTAATTTCCATAAAGAACCATAAGGATATGTAATGGAATTAATATGATGACTCACCTTTTATCTCGCTGATGCAAAAAATAGAGCATAATATTTATTGTTTGTGTTCTTCCATATAACTATCTCCTTATCTAGTGTAGGCTTCTTAGGTCCATTGTCCTCCCCTCCTTTGCTAGTGTCTGTATCTCCTTCATAGATGTTATCCCACTAATTATTCAAAATGGATGTGTGTTTGATTATTCTACTCTCAATAGTTATCTTTTCCAACAACACCACATTGATAATGGAGATGAGGGAATGCATTTTCACTGAAAAATAATTCAAGTTAAAACGAGTATGTTTGGTCATGGATATAGAGGAACAAACTAAGGTAATCCTCACAATAATAACCAGGTGACAGAAGTAACTAATGGAATCAATATTGAATGGAGAACACGAACTCAAAATACTTGACCCTTTATTAAACATAGTTATGCAACATATCACAAGCATGAGCGTTAATTTTCTCTCTCTAGGTCACTAATCAGATCACAAGTTTATCAGAGTTAGGTTTCAATCCTAGAGAATTTTTTGGATGAAAAACAACAAAAGGAACACAATTTTCAAAATAAAACACTGATAACATGATTTGTACTACCAATCTCCCTCAAATAAAAATATGTAATAGCCATGGATCCTCTCAAGATCTCTTTAGCTCCCAAAATGAATTATTACTATGAGCAGGAAGAAAATGTTTGTTAGAATAATGTGTTTTTTATCAAAACCCAGAGAATCATAACCCTGGATAAATGATCATGAAATTTTGTAACCTCGATAATTGTCTAAAACTTATTGATGATGATGCTACCAAGACCTTGATCACCCTACATCTATATGGTGAAAAAAATAGATGAACCCATAATGTGGCAGCTGACATTGACTATAATCTCAAAGCTAGTGAAAATCTTCTTGGTAATTTGGGGGGATTTTTTCGACAAAATGGAAAACTTAAAGGACTCAACCAATAGATGGTATTGTACTTATGTGAGATGATTTGTTCAAAATAAAAGGAAAACACATGGAACATAGGGTAACATTACGGTTGGTTAAGAGCCTAAAGGGCTTATATTCTTCAAGAACTGACCCTTTGGTTGTAGATATACCTCAAACTCGTATTGAGGTAGAAAGACAAAGCAGGATGATGTTCTAGTGGTTTTGAGTAATGTGTTTGACCAATTGAATGAGAACAACAAGTACGAGGAGAGAAATAAGTTCTAGGTCATAGAGAGGAAGGCTGGAATACTCGCCAATGTTTTCAAAAATGATGAATTGGTTGCAAATTGAAAAAATATGGTTTTATATCTACACAAAATTGGATTTTAATTCTTTGGCGCTGAATGAAAAAATTAGCATGGAGTGCCAAACAAGGCATGTAGATCTCTGAAGCATTAAGAAAAGGAAACATGTGTAGAATGGTCGAGGTTTCATGCATTTATACAAGTATAAATTAGAGAATGTTTCAACACGCGAGAATATTGGAGCTAAAAATTTCTTGATACCATTTTCATGTGGAGGAAGAACTTCACGGATGTGTCCTAGTTTATTACTCAAAGTGTAATGTCCCAATTTTTAGCCTCAAGCTAAAAATGGACATTATAGTTGCACATTTTTATTTTCTTGAATAAAAATGGGTAAAGTGACCCACTCATTAAATAAACAGGATAAAATCCCTTGCAATGTGAAAAGGGATCATCATGGAGCTGGATTTCACACCCTCATGTGTGAAAGAGGTTAAAATGCAAATAGACAAGGCCTAATTGACCAATTCAAACTGTGTTGGCATGAGTTGGCAAGCTCTAGGTGAGACAACGCAGTTGTAATGGAGGAATATTCCATGAGGGAGGAAAATTCTAGATGAAGAAATATGGAGGCTTCATTTTGTTTAAAAGAAAGGCAAGGTAGCCCATTGAGATTATCTTGGATCATTTGATTATTTGTCTATTGAGACAAATTTCTGCCTCTTGCTGTTCAGCAGAGCTGCAGTGCCCTCGGGCATGAGGGAGTCCTGTTTAGTATTTCCTCTCCTTCTTGAGTAGCTCATGAAGGATTTCACTCATCCTCCATATTCTGGCATTCATGCCATAGCTTCAGCCATCTTCATCAGCGCAGTGTCTGCAGCAGATTATTGTGCAGTGTAGCTAGGTGTTGTTGAAGGTTTCCCACAACACCATTTCTAGTTGATATTTCAGAGGAGGGAAGTTATCTACTTCTATTAGGTTAGTGAGAATGGTTCCTGAGCTTATTACACTATCATTATCAGGAGGCCAACCATTTCCATCAGTCACAGCGCAGATACTCTCATAGACTGCGTTCTAGTTGGAGCATATTTGCAGTGAGGGTTTTGCGGGCATTTCAGAGGGTGAGATATTTGGTGTAGGGATCAGCCTTGCACTTCAGATTTCTAAAGGAGAAGGGATCTTCATCAGATTCAAAAATTCAGCCTTCTCCATTCCATTCTATGTATTGAGTTGCTGCAGCTACCCAGCAACTCCGGCATTTTGCAGTTTTGCAAATTTCAGCCAATCCTTCTATGATTGACTTGAGGTAGTGATTGGGAGCTTAGATATTCTCTCCCAATGATATATGAGAAATATCTATGCAGATCCTATGATTTTTTTTACTCAGTGTAGCAGTCTCCCTCTTATGACTACACAGTCCCTATTCATGGGCATTCTGCTATGATGCAGCATTGTGTATTTTGGCATGTATCTTCATGGAAGGCTTCTAGCCTTATTATTTGATCATTCATTGTATCATTTGCTGTTGTTATTTCATAATAAAATGGCTCAAGGGTTTCACACATTTTGGCATAATGTTTATTCACTGTTATTTCCAGTTTATGTCTTATATTGCTATAGTTGCATCTTTGGGTTATCTTGCAAGATTCCCAATAGCGTTGTATTCCCTCTTGGGGATATTGTCCTTTGAAAATCACTCTATAGACAGAGTCTGATAGTGGGCCAGGAAGCCTATGGAGTTCATCCTTCCTTGTGAAGGTGACAAATCCAGTAAATGCCCCTTCAGTCCATCTTTTGAATAGATTTCCTTGTCAATTGACAATGTTTTGGAAAAAGGGACATTACAGTGGCATCAGAGCATAATCTTGGCTCAGCTTGCGGATCTTCACCAAGATGCCATCTAAGAAGATGAGGAAGACTCCACTTTATGGAGAAGAAGTAGAAATAAAAGGACATGAGCTAGCCAAGCTTCTCCCTAAATCCATCTAGGGCTTTCATGGGAGCCCTGAGCAAAAGAAAAGGGAGAGATTTGAAGAATCTCCACAAGGATTTGAAGCAGAAACAAAATTTAGGTTTTTTGATAAGGAATGTGAACATGCAGTCACATCCTTTGATGCAAAGCACAGTCACATGTGCAGATTGTCATGAAAGAGATGGGAAAAGAAGGAGAGGTGATCAAGAGGAAATCTCTTGAAGATTTTCAGAAGGAGTATGAGTCTCAAACTCCGGCATTCAGAGATCATCTCACTTTCATGAAATTTTGCAAGTATAAGGTGAAGGAAAAACAGTAGAAAGATATATTTTTTCTATATACTTTCAGAGGTTCACCTACATGATCGGCCAAAGCATGGGCAGAGGAGTTGAAGACCATGTTGCAGCAGCACAAAGTTTCCAAAGGAGATATTATCAGATTTGCAGCGCTGCACTTGAAAGGTAAGACCTATGCATGGTGGATATTTGAGTCATGTTCCTTCAAGGATGCAAATACTTCTTCCTATTTCAGATTCATTGGAACAATGATGGAATGATTTGGTGGGAGAAAATCTGAAACACATGCAGAGAAACAAACCAAGACTTTGCATGCAAGGGAAGGAAACATAAAACTCAGATCCACTTCAGAACCTTGATGAGAAGGCTAACATATTGCATTACACCTTGTTGGAGGCAAGGTATCCATCTCATATTCTTGCACAATAGAGCATGGAGGTCTCTTTTTCAAAAGGAGATCAGATTTTGGAGAGGTTGCCCCTACATGTTGATGAGGAGGAGGGAAACTACGCTGGTATAGCCAGAGTTGATCCAGTGCCTCATGTAGAGGTAAGAGGAGCTCTTGCTCCACATAGAGGGATTCTTATGTCTTTGAAATAAATTCCTCAGGATCTCACATGAAGAGATCAAGGCACAACTGATGATACATATGTGCCATTATTGGTAGGGTGCAGAGCTATGGAGATAGAAGGAAGAGATAGAGAGGATGATCATAATCATGTGATGAGGAGCACACACCCTATCTATTTTATGAGGTTGATGCACCTAAGATGATGATTGGATTGTGCAGTCGAAGCATGGAGGGTTTTCTCCATTCATACATTTAGTCATATCTTGATGATGGTGTCTCACTGAATGGAGACATTGCACCAGGGAGACCACTAGATCAGCAAAGGAGGTTGGATGCTCCACATTTGGGGGCCTCACACCTTGATTTCAGGAGGGTGGAAACCTTGGGAGAATTTAGCACAACGTAGAGAGTTTGGGATAGACTCAAGGAGGAGGGAGACACTCTCTCATTTTCAACACCACCCACTCTCATCAGTCATACTACGCTGGCAGATGTTGCTGCAAGGATGGAGGATTGCATCTTCATGATGCAGGTTGACTGCTCCATATATTTGGTGAGAGAGATGGTACTTCCATTGAGGAAGGACTCTTTCATGCATTGGATTAGAGGAAGGCCACTCATGCTTACATTACACAGGATCAGGAGATTTTTTGGAGGTGATAGTCTCTTATGGAAGGCTTATTTTCAGAGATCTTCATTTCTTTTGAGCATGAGCAGTTGCATGATGGCATGGAAACAACTTGGAGGATGACTATGGCATGAGGGGATGTCAAGGTAGCAGGCAGTAGCGTGATGGGATCACTTTATTGCAGATTACAGCGTTGTCTATATGGAGGATTGATCCATATTGGAGGACTCAGCTTTTGGTTGAGAGGTCCCAGGATCTTGGTGCATGCATGATTCTTGGATGGCCTTGATGGTGATGGAGGACACTTAGTGGATGATATGAGCATCTATCATCATGGCAGACTCTTCTTGACTAGAGTTCCTAGTCTCGAGGAGAAACTTTTGCATGCAGCACATGAGGACTTCCTAGCTATGCACTTGGATGCATATTCTGCCTTTCTAGAGGATTTCACTTTGGAGGGAATTCAACATGACCTACATCAGCATATGAATAGATGCATAGCCCAGTTGATTTTGGAGAGGTTGGCACAACCATTCCCTTACTCATTGGAGGAGAGGGAGAGCATTCATGATGAGCCATTTCAGCTCAATGTCTCAAGTACATGGTAGAGAAGGTATAATTTCACATTGAGTACCTCTTTACTTTATATGAGTAGCATATTGATCAAGGAGGATCATTCCTTATTTCCTTTGTTATGATGTACTTGTAGCTACAAGTAGCCTTGATTTTAGCTAATTTTGTGATGGTTGTGGGGGAAGCCACATTCTCTTGGTGTGAACCATTGGCACCACATGGTATTTTCATGTTTTCATCTTATGAGGAGATGATGTGGCAGAAAACAAGTGGCTAGTTCAACACTTGTTAATGATGATTTTGAGGCAGGCCAAGGAGGCACTGCGCAGTTCCATGAGAGGAACTATGAGCCACTCTCTGGTTGTCCTATAACAACTTGTTTTTCATTGCATATTGCTCCATTGTATTCCAGATGTTGTGCACTCATGAGGAGCATTATTTGGAGAGTATTGTATGTTCATCCCATTGGGAGCATGATTCTCCCCATTGTATATGTTTCATCTTGCAGGAGATACCATGGGAAAACCATGATTGCCACATTACTACTTGTACCTTCTTGTGGGAGGGACCACTTGGAGAATTGCAGAGGCATTTCATGGTTGGTTTTCTTGATGGGGTAGCTTGGGCCATACTATTTCAGCCCAAGGGTAGAGGCAGCCCCATGAATACTCAAATGGAGAGAGGACCCTCTTAAGAAGCACTAGCACACTCTCCATTCAACCCCAACACATTACAGAAACTGGGGGTTGAGATTTTCATTGGATGATAGCATGGATGAGAGGATCATCATTGGGAGTAGCATTATCCCATGCATATCATCACTCCTACCTTAAGGAGGCCTTAGCACAACAGGGATGATTCCACTACACCTTATATCTTTCCATGAGGAGCATTGTTGACAGCTTGCACACTTGGGAGAGAGCATTGGAGGACAGATTCATTGCAGCATATTTGAGCAGTGGTGGGACCATGGATGAGGAGGCCGCAAGAGAAGGAGGAGAAATTTTGTTCTCTCTATGCAGTTGCTTGAGGACAAGCAACATGTGGGAGGGTAGGACTGTAATGTCCCAATTTTTAACCTCAAGCTAAAAATGGACATTATAGTTGCACATTTATATTTTGTTGAATAAAAATGGGTAAAGTGACCCATTCATGAAATAAACAAGAATAAAATCCCTTGCAATGTGAAAAGGTATCATCATGGAGCTAGATTTCACACCCTCATGTGTGAAAGAGGTTAAAATGAAAATGGACAAGGCCTAATTGACCAAGTCAAACTGCATTGGCATGACCTGGCAAGCCCTAAGTGGGACAGCGCAGTTGTAGTGGAGGAATATTCCATGAGGGAGGAAACTTCTACAGGAAGAAATATGGAGGCTTCATTTTGTTTAAAAGAAAGGCAAGGCAGCCCATTGAGATTATCTTGGATCATTTGATTATTTGTCTATTGAGACAAATTGCTGCCTCTTGTTGTTCAGCAGAGCTGCAGTGCCCTCGGGCACAAGGGAGTCCTATTTAGGATTTCCTCTCCTTCTTGAGTAGCTCATGAAGGATTTCACTCATCCTCCATATTCCGGCATTCAGGCCATAGCTTCAGCCATCTTCATCAGTGCAGTGTCTACAGCAGATTATTGTGCAGTGTAGCTAGGTGTTGCTGAAGGTTTACCACAACACCATTTCTAGCTGATATTTCAGAGGAGGGAAGTTCTCTACTTCCGGGAGGTTAGTGAGAATGGTTCCTGATCTTATTCCACTATCATTGGCAGGAGGCCAACCATTTCCATCAGTCACAGCGCAGATACTCTCATAGACTACATTCTAGTTAGAGCATATTTGCAGTGAGGGTTTTGCAGGAATTTCAGAGGGTGCGATCTTTGGTGTAGGGATCAGCCTTGCACTTCATATTTCCAGAGGAGAAGGGCTCTTCATCAGCTTCAGCCATTCAGCCTTCTCCATTCCATTCTATGTATTGAGTTGCTACAGCTACCCAGCAACTCCGACATTTTGCAGTTTTGCAAATTTCAGCCAATCCTTCTAGGATTGACTTGAGGTAGTGATTGGGAGCTTAGATATTCTCTCCCAATGATATATGAGCCATATCTATGCAGATCATATGATGTTTTTTACTCAGTGTAGTATTCTCCCTCTTATGACTGCGTAATCCCTATTCATGGGCATTCTGCTATGATGCAGCATTGTGTATTTTGGCATGTATCTTCATGGAAGGCTTCTAGCCTTATTCTTTGATCATTCATTGTATCATTTGCTGTTGTTATTTCATAATAAAATGGCTCAAGGGTTTCACACATTTTGGCATAATTTTTATTCATTCCTATTTCTATTTTATGTCTTATATTGTTGTAGCTGCATCTTTGGGTTATCTTGCAAGATTCCCAATAGTATTGTATTCCCTCTTGGGGATATTGTCCTTTGACAATCACTCTATAGACAGAGTCTGATAGTGGGCCAGGAAACCTCTAGATTTCATCCTTCCTTGTGAAGGTGACAAATCCAGTAAATGCCCCTTCAGTCCATCTCTGGAATAGATTTCCTTATCGATTGACAATGTTTCAGAAAAAGGGACATTACACAAAGCTAAATATAAAGAAATAGGGTTTCTATTCTTTTTATATTTTATGATGTAATATTTTTCTTCCTCATTTCCTCTACCTACCTATTTTACAAACAACATAGATCCATCTTAAATACGGATCTAACATGAGCCAAGAGGGGTTCAATTTATTCACGTGCAAACGTTTTTATAAACTGACATTATTTAAATGTTTTGTTTTTTTTGCCTACATGAGCACAATTTCAACTTTGATGACAGATGGACACCCTTGCACGTCATACTAGCCTATAGAATGAGGCTGTCGTCTCAATGACATAATAATTCCAAAGGATTATGTGTCCAACATAACTATTATGTTAGTGGAATGAGAGAAATATTTTGTACATGGAGGCTTCCTTTCACCCAATTAATAACCCATTACCTGAAGCCTGTCAATCCTTGTGTCCAAAGCATATTTTGATAAGTAGTATAAGGCTTTGAATTCTCCTTGGTTATTTTATCATATTCCTATATTTCTTTTAATTTGAAGTCGATGTGCCTTTGAAAGATATAAATTGAACTCATTCCTAGTAATAGAATATAGGCCTTGACAAACCCAATCGAAGAATCCATAAGTCAAATAATTTTCCACTTGTATCGCCAACATAATTATTTATGGTTTAGCTATCCATATTCCCAAAAAGTAGAAATAGGATTTCCTTGAATAAATTTGTATATTATCAAGTAAAAAAAACATTAAGGTATGTATCTATGGATTTACAATTACAGATTTTTTAATACCCAAAATTTTTGGGACCTCAACCTAGAATTTCTAAGAAAAAATATAATTTAGGAACAAATGTGAAGTATTTTCTTCACTATATCTTAAAAGTAAAAAAATACTTGGACTCACTCTATTTATTTTGGGAGGGATTCCCATGTTATAATTTATTTTTCAATATGATCCACATAAACAAATTACACTTGGAAGAGGCCTTAACTTTCCAAAGCTTCTGCCACCACCATTGGTCGTCACCTAGCCCTAGTCCAAACAAATGAGTATCCAAGATCAGGGGTATAATTACCCCATGATTTATTTATAGCCTATATTGATTCATCTATGTTGTTCTTAAATATTATATGTGCCTTCTTGATTTATGCTAAAATATGATCCCATCTTTGGACCAATTGTTTTTAGACTAATATTCGTTGTCTTTCTCTAGCTTTGAGACCACAAGGATGTGTCAATTGGGTTGTCAATAAGATTAAGTATATGTTTTACAATCACCTATATGTGTTGTATGATTTCATTAGGGAGAAATATGTCTCTCCCACATCCCATTATTGCATCTATTCCTACTCTTACTTGTGATCCATTTCCGTCTCTCCATGCCAAATAAGGGATTATGACTGGGAATTCTAGTGTCATTGTTTGCTATTAGTTAGATACATTCAATATACTCTCCCTTTAATTTATAATCCAATCCAAGAGATTTCATGGGGAAATTAATTTCTATATAAGAATCCTTTCCCATAGGCTATCCTTTATGATGAAATCTTATAATAATATTTTTGTTGGAGAACTACTAAAACGATGCATGTTCTTTAGCCCCCAGCCCCCAAGGATTTTGGATCAGAAATCCTCTACCACTTAACTAAACTTTTCTATAGCAATGGATGATTCTCTTTGTCATACTCATCCCTTTCCATAGAAAATTGAAAAAAAACTTTCTAATTTTTTGAAGAATACCTTTAGGTATATGAACTAGTATGTGCTAGTATACTTGAATATATTTTCGCCTTGGTTTTATCATAAACAATTTATCTCCCCTAGAGAGTCACCTATTTTACCAAAAAGAGATGATTTTTTTGGTTTTAGATACCAATCTAAACCAATCTACCTTTCCATAACAATTAGGTTTAAGTGTTGAAAAGGAAAACGTTCTCCAATACCCAAATCATAAACACCTTCCAAAGCAGTTGTATAAACTGTAGAATTATTCTTGAAAATTATTTCCATTCTTGTAGCCTTATTGTAAAGTTGTAAACCTTTCTTGAAACATCAGTCCTCCCTTTCTGATCCAAAATAAAAAATAGAACGTCATCTACAAACTGTAAGTGTGTTATTGCCATAGATATATGTATTCTCATGTTTTTCATTATCCTCATTCTCCTAGCTTCACTATTGACTCTAATTAATCTCTCTATTCCAAAAATAAAGAGTTAGGCTCAAAGTGGGTAGCACTATCTAAGCCCCATTTAAGGCTTAAAGTATTTTGATGCTAATTTTTTAATAAATACTACAAAGGAGGCAATAGTTTGACATCCCACAATCCACTTAATTAAAGTAAGTGAGAACCCTATATGAATTAAGAGTAGGTGAAAGTAAAACCATGGTACCCTATCATGCACCTTAGAAAGACCTAACTTGATCGATGTTGTTGGCATATGTGAGGTTTTCATAGTGTTCAATCCCTCTTGTGTTGATCTTATGGCCTCGTGTTTCTAGCTCTCTTCTCATAACTTGAACTGCTTAGGTGAGATTACTTTTGAGAGGACAATCTTCATTCTAATTGCACTGACCTTGGAAATAATTTTTTAAATGCAGTTTTATAGAGAGATAGGCCTAAATCCATAAAAATTATTGGGACAATAAACTTCTAGGATGACAGCAACAAAACTCTTTGAAGTCTGCACCTCTTCAATAACTCTGAGCCAATACTCACTCAATAGGTTGAAATTTTACTATAGAATTCCATAATCAATCCATGAGATTAGAATTACATATTTCTTAAAATATATAAGAACATAAGGAATTTCCTTCATTGTGAGTGTCATATCAATCCTCTCAGTCTCCCTCTTCCACAACCAATCTAGGCTAATAGATGCCACCTTGAGAATTTGTTCTATGTTTTCTATATCTGGTTTCTCTAAATAACTCAGTAAATTGTTGCACTCCTAATTCAATAAGATCTTAAAATTTGTTCACCTTCCTCCCATACCTTCTATTTATTTCTTAGTTTGTATTAATACTCTTTTTGTAGTTGGCAAAGTTTTGAAAAAATGATATTTTTATCGTCCAATTTAGTCCAGGTAGCCCTACTCTTGAGACTCCATTCTCTTTCCTTGTCTAGAGCTAACTTTTCTTTTTTTAACTCCAAATATTTCAAAATTACCTTTTTCTGATCACCGAGCTAACATCTTAGATTACTATAAAAAATGGGCATTGTCTACCTATAATATGTTTTGGATTTTTTGGCAAGAATACTACGTTGGTCAAATCTTGATCTTTGGTTTTTAAAGATGATTTTTGAATGCATATATAGATTCAAAACCTGAAAAATCCTTGGGACATTCAAATTGTGGAGAGTTTAAAACTCAGACTTATGCTTCCAACAAATCCTTACTGGATTTTGAGCAAATTAGACTAGAAAATATGCCAAAAAAACCTCCAAAACATATAACAGATAAACTATAGTTAAAAAATAATTCTAATTTATTTTCAACAATGTTTAATTAACTTTATATATATATATATATATATATATATATATATATATATATATAAAATAAAACTTGACATATATTTGTCATTTCTCAAATAACATAATATATTATGTATAAATTTTACAAAAATATGTGATTAGATTACGTACTAGTGTTATTGTTTAGATTTTTCCCTCACAATGGTTTTTCTATGCAAATATATTGACTTAATTATCATTGTTATTGATTTTGTTAGACTCTTAGATGCGTCACTATTTTGACTTTTATAGAAAGAGTCAAAATTCATTTGACAACCCTTGTTTATTTTGATGATTTAATATTTGTTTGTGCATGGTTTAGGATTTGATTCTTAAAGTGATTTTAAAACCTTTTAACTAATTTAGTTAAATTAATGTAATCTTTTTTTTATTGGTTTTATTCATAGGGGATTTGAACTTTGAATATCATGGTTTAAATAATACTTCATAATATAACAATCACCACTTGAATTTCCCCTTGTGGGATTCTAATTATTATTATTATTTATTTATTTATTTCAGAAGAAAATTGTAATTTTTTTCAACCTATAAACAAGGGAAAACTTTACATTTTGCAGATGCCATCAGGCATTAAATAATGTCAACCTTTTGTCTTATGCACACAAAAAAATAAAAATTGTAAAAAATCCATATTTTTCCAGGGCCTGGGTGTGAAAATAATCACTTAGATTCCCCCTTTTTCCAAACCCCATGGTTTAGATCAACAATTACTATTGCCAATTGATTTCCATCTTTCTGCGTAGGGACTTCTTTATCTGAATCTGAAATCTCATATATATGGGTTCTATTTATACCCCCCGATCCAATTTCAATGAGTGTGTCCCCTTTTTGTTGCTCTAATGCTATGACTTATGCTAATTATGAACCATTTTGGTTTTGGGTAATGATTCTTGAATATTCCCTAGTTCCTTTGTCTACCTGCCTTCCATGTTGTACCTGAGCATCCATATTTGGAAAATTTTCCATGGGATCTTCTTTTTCATCCTCCAAACTGTCAAGAACCTGCCATCCTATTGGCTTGTGGGCCTGCCACCTTTTTTTTCAATATATTTTTTGCCTATGATAATGAGTTTTGTAGATGTCTCGTTTAAAACAATATTTGACATCTAAATGTTGTATTATCATAATCAAGAAACAAAATCCATTGAAATTTTTCATGTTTTAGATGGATACGGTCATGTAGACATTTACTAAGGTCTATCTCCACATAAATTCTAGAAAATGTAAAAATACCCTTTTTTTGTTATGACAATGTCCATTTTTTTTAATTTCCCAAGAGTATTCCCAATATCTTCCAAGACTTTATGGTGCCAAAAAGGGAGAGGGAGATATGGTAATTTCACCTGGACCAACATTGTAGTGACAACCATCCTTGTAGCATCAAATTATGGGAACAATGGGGTAATAAAAATGCCATCTCTACCTTAAAACCATGGCCCATCATTTGGGACTTTCTCCCTAGATTTCTCTGTGTCAAATTGGACTATGAAATATCCCTTGGAATATAAGAAAAGTTCACAATTGGGTGTCCAAGAAGAATATACCCACTACGTAAATCTTCATTTCTCATCCAAAAGCCATTAAATCTAGATATTAGTGTTGCAGATTGTAGATCAACAAAAAATGATTTTACCTCTAGGGGTTTAATGTCCATGGATGGTGATTTTTCTGCTTGTTTGATGATGTAAGGACTTCGCATATTTTGGATCTATATATCACTAGTTGTCACCTTCCCTTTCACTACATCCTTCAAAGAAATAGGTCTATTGAGGTTTATTATGACTGAAGCTCCATCCCTCAACTTCATATTGAATATTTGTTAAATTTCAGACTGCTCTATGTTGTTTCAATTACTTTAGCCTAATTCAATTCTTAAATTAACAATATTTCATCAACAACTAATATTTCCAACTATCAAAAACAATTGAAGATAGAAAAATAAATGCAATAATAAAGGATAAAATCAACACATCAACAAGAAACACTGTATTTTTTATTAATGACTAAGGGAAAACCCATTATATGGAAAACCCTTTGATATTATTCTTTTATTAGATTGTCATAAAATTTTCAACAGAGAGTACAATGAGTCAATACAAAAATAATCCAATAAAATTAACCCAACAACATTCGTAAATATGTTCCCAACATTAATCTAGATCAAAGACAACTTCTCCTGTCTGCAGTCAACTGTGATGAAATGTCAAATTATAACCCTAGATCCCAACCAAAGGAGGAATAGGTACGTGTGCAGTTTAGATCTTCCAACTGCACAGATGAGCATGTGTTCTTGCAGTTATAGCCGAAAATTGCATGTTTCAAGCCTGTAGTTGGAAACCAAAACCCTAACACACGTGTGAGCTTCAAACCTTGCAATCTCAGACCTGTATGGACCAATCTCCTCAACCTAGACCCAGACCTATGTGAACAAATCAATGAAGAAGTGAGGAAGAAGATGATTGGTGATTTTCAAATGAGCTTGCGGTAACTTGTATATATAGGATTTCAAGGGTATCCAATTTCTATTGGGGTCGACTTGTCCTTTTGTGCACGTGTGGGATTTTCTTCAAAAATACACTTTCCCTTGTCCAAATTGAGTTCTTCAATAGTCAAAATGGGTCCTCTCGAAAAGAGGAATCTACTCCCTTGGTTGGAATGTGTCACTCAGCTGACAAATTAACACTTACACTCAACTAGGATAAATTCCAACTGCATCATGTGATAAACATGTGTATCTTGTCGTCATATCATGTTCCATCTATGCTCAACTCTATCTACTGAAACATTCTCGAACCTAAAGAATAATATTCATTGGGGAGAATTAGCTACCACTCTATTTGGACAATGAGGAAGGTCCTATTGGACACTCTCACCTCTTGTCATCTCATAGGGGAGCAAACATCTTCCACCCTATGTTGAGAAATAGGAGTCATAGCATAGGGGATTTAACATCTTCCAGCCTATGTTAATCAATACAATATATCATCCATACTATTTCTCCCTAATATTCCCAACAATTACCCTCAAGATTCATGTGGTAGAACACCTACATCATAATTAGCTTCAGTTATACACCTCCAAGCTCTCTCTCAACCTATTGGGTAGACAGGGAGCGATAATCCCAACAAACCCAACTTGTGGGTATGATGTCAATTAGGGTACACTCTGCATAGACTGAGATATGGGAGCAACATCTTCGACCCTATGGGTAAAAGATAGGGGTGAAATCCTATTTTCCATAGATCCCTCAACCCTAGGAGCCCTCCTTCTCAATTCCTCACTCTAGGAGCTCAGACAGGGGGGAAGATCTAGCTCAATGTTCTTGATTGGTGATGCCTCTTATCAGGATGGGTCACATCCATTGTCCCAAGCTAATCTCAAAATACCAAGATTTTTCCTTTCAACAAAGCGTTGGTGGGAATATGTGCAATCTTCTCCTCTATCGATATATGATGGATTCTAACGACTCCTCTCTACACCATTTGAATGTAATGATATCCTATCTCTATGTGCTTTGACTTATCATGAAATACGAGAATCTCTTCCAGACATATCCCACTCTTATTATTGTAATATATCATTGTAGTGTCTAGGACCTGATCAAATAGTTCTCCAAAGAGCTTCCTCAACCAAACTTCTTCGCAACTAGCCTTGCTAGTGGCAACGTACTCTACTTTGGCAGTACTTAGTGCTACGAAATTCTGCTTCTTTCTCATCCAAGATATCATGGAAGATTCAAGACTAAAACAACATACATACATACTCTTTATCTTGACAGCATTTCCTGCCTATTCAACATTGGTATATCCATGAAATCAAACATCTCCAACATAATATCTCAAACCAAGGGTGATCATCTCATGAAAATATCTCAAAATTTGTTGCAGTAATCCAATGTGCATGGATAGGCTTGTTAATAAATTTACTCAACGTGTTCACGACATATAATATGTCCAGAAGTGTGTTCAATAAGAAAATAAAAGCCTCAATCAACTGTCTATACTTAGATGGATTCACCAAATCGAGTCCTACAACTTCTCCACATAACTTCTTGAAATTCATTTTCATAAGTGTGGGAAGGGAATTGCAGTATTTCATTCCAAATATCTCCAAAAACTTCATGACATATTTTCCTTCTGAAAGGAAAATATCACTGGGCCTTTACCATACCTCAAGGCCTAGAAAGTAGTGCATGAGTCCAAGGTATTCATCTCAAATTCATATGATAACTTCCTCTTACACTCAATCATTATGGGATCACTACCTATCAAGAATATATCATCAATATATAAAACCAAAATCAATGTCATACCTTCGAATACCTTGAAGTAGAGGTTGGGATCAAAATTTCTTCTTATGAATACCAACTTTACAAAATAACTATCTATGTGAGCATACCATGCTCTGGGGACTTTCTTCAATCTAGAAAATTATTTCTTCAACTTGCAAACATGTGTCTTTCAATCCTCTACATAAAATACCTATGGATGCTCAACGTACACTTCTTCATGTAACATGCCATGGAGGAATTTTGTCTTGGTGTCCATTTGATGAAGGATCCATCCTTCACTTGCGATAAGAGAAACTATCTAAAAAATTGTTGTATATTGAGTCGTCAGTGCAATTATATCGTCATAATATTCTCCCTCTTTCTGGGATAATCCTTGAACCATGAACCTTTCCTTATATTTATCAATGCTTCCATCAACTCCATGTTTTATATTGAATATCCATTTTGAAGTCACCACAGATTTACCCTTTGGACCCAGCTCAACACCCCATGCATCATTCTTCATAATTGATTCATATTCTTCATCCATACCATCCTTCCAAACTTGTTCTTTCAAAACTTCTTCGAAGGTGGGAGGTTCGACTTGAATCATAGTGCTCATAGCTATAACATATCCCTAGTACCTACATGGATTCTTGCTTTCTATAAATGACCTTCGAATGGGAACGTGTCTCTCATCATCTTGTAATATGTCACAAATCCAAATTGGCCTCTTCTTGGTAGGAGGATCACATGAGGAGGATATAAGGGGTCCATGAGCTCCATTGGATCATCATCAACATCTCTCTCAAATTCAGGCATAGAAGGACCATCTAAAATATCCATATCATCATTATTTTTCTCAGTAGGAAGAGGTGGAGGAAGGTCCCTTGATTTCCCAAGAGAAACATCTTCATCAAACATTACATCCCTGCTAATTTAAACCTTCCTTTGAATAAGAATATATATTCTAAATACTTTAGAATTTTCACAATATCCAACAAATTTACCTTTACTTCTCGTGGCTTCCATCTTGTTTATTTTTTCCTTCAAAACATGGAAATATATGGTACAATCAAAGATACGATGATGGCCAATATTGGGCTTGACACATATGAATATTTCTTTAGGATTCTTGTTTTCCAATGTTTAATGCTTGCTGAGGCACCCTCTTTTAAACATATACAACAACATTTTATGCTCCTCCCCAAAAATAACTTCAACAACTATTGATCATGGAGCATGGAACGAGTGACTTCTACAACAGGCATGTTCTTTCTTTCAGCTACTCCATTTTGTTCGGGATTATATGGAACAATCAACTCTTTCTTGATACCTCCCTTCTTGAAAAAAATAATGAACTCATTCGAAATGTACTCTCCACCATTGTTGGACCTGAAGATCTTAATTTTCTTCCATGTTTTATTTTTTACCAAATATTTGAACTCCTTGAACATTTCGAAGGCTTCATCCTTGTGCTTTAAATAATATATCCACGTCTTTCTTAAGAAGTCATCAATTAAGGTGATGTAGTAGAGATGGCCACCACTATAATGTACATGCATCAGACTACATATGTCAGAATGAATGAGTTGGAGGATGTATTTCATTGTTTTCTCACTAGATGGGAATGGTCCCCTTGTCTTCTTTCCATTGGCACGTACAGGACATACTCCATCATTATGAGCTTGAACATCGGAAATTCCAGAGACCATTTCTTCAATTTCAAAAGAGAATCATAATGTAGATGGGTCAATATTCAGTGCCATAACTCACGTAGATTAATAGTATCATGGACCAATGTTATAATAGGTGTACCATTGACTTTATATAGTCCTTCAAATATCGATCCCAATGTGAATGCATCTCTCATAAAGGATCCAACGGGTCAAGTAAGAAATTTTCCCTTGGTGAAGGCATGTATTGATTCCAAATTCTTCTTCAATCCCAGCATATACATCACATCATGGAGCAAAAACAATTCCCCAAAATCCAAATGAAATTTGATAGACCCAAAGCCTTTAACGAGATGAGTGGAGTTGTCTCCAAGGATAATTTTCAAATTTGACTTCCTCTCTACTAAATTAGAGAGAAATTCCTTATACCTAGAGAAAAGAAAAATGGCCCTAATATCAACCAACCAACTATCCCAAGAATCTAGAGGAGAGGAACTAGTGAGAGCATAAATAAGAATATATTCAGATTGATTGGAAACATTAATTTCATACCAGGATTATCTTGTTTTGAGGACAATGATCTTCTTCATGTTTACTTAGAGAATCTCTTATTCTTCTTTCATCTCTTCCATTCTGATCAGTCATTCATTCATCTCTTCTTTGATAATTAAACCTATTATTGTTCATTCTAATGTTGTAGCGTGGATCATTATTCTTCTCGAGGCAATCTCGAGCATAATGAACTTTCATGTGACAATTATAACATTCAATGTCAGATGATTCTATATCATTCTTACTCTTTGAATTTCGAGGAGGAGTATTTCTTAAACTTAATGGACCTACTTTTCATTTATTCTTCTTGTTCTGAGTGACAAATGCAATACTCTCTCCTTCTTGTTTTGAGTGACGAATGCAGCAGGCTCTCATTCTTCATTCTTTTGAATCCTTCCCCTTGATATCATCCTTTATTCTTCTTGAGTGATATTTCCAACAATATCATAAAATGACGAGAAGGTATTGTTAATGCTTAAAGCAGTAATCAAGGTTTCCCAAATGGGAGGTGTTGGCACTGGAATCAATGCTCGGACTGCAGCAAGCACCTGACCAGACACATCCTAAACTCTAAGGAAATTTAAATCATTTGTTTTATAGGGTTGGTAGATTCTATAAACTCTGATTCATTGAAAAGAGATTTCAGTCAAATCCATAGTTCTACTAATGAGGGTATTGGAATCTAATGTGGTAGAAAAGTGCAATCTTGTAGCCTATGAGGAGAGGAAACTATGACATATGAAAGGAAATAGTAGGTCTGTGAAACAGAAATCTACTGCATTTAGTAGAAATTAACAAAAGTAGCAGTTTGGAAACATTTCATTGAGAGAAAGCTATTTCTAGTCTGACAAGATTCTCATTGAAATATCATGAAGAATAACTATCATGAATGATTCTCTTCCACTATTATAACATTCATTTCACCAGGAATGTTCAATGTGTGAGACTAACAAAAAATTATAAAACACATAATATGTTTAAGATACTGATAGGAACCCATAATAGAATAATAGTTTGCAAACTATAATTGAAAGAAAGGACATATGGAAACACAAGTAAATTAGACAATACACACAACAAATTGGTAATAAGTCCTTAGCAATATCATTTCATTTCATTTACAAAAAATATTACAGATCATATGAGTCAAATTCTAAAACCATCAACTAACCCTGAATTCATATCAGTTTGGAATATATATACCAAATATGATACTGTCATCTTCCACAGAAAAAGGTATATATGTTTCAAAAGTCATAACAACCCTGTGCAAGAGGTGAGGCTTATCCCTTAATCTTAATTACAAAGTGTTATATTAAAAACAAGATAAACATCATGAAGGCATCATGAAGGTTGTCACTGCGAAATGGTTGTGTGAGGTGGCAACCTATTCGAAGACCACTCTCATATTTTGGTGCAACCAATCTTCAGCAAAAAGTGTAAAAACAGTGGGAGTGACAAGTGGTTGTCTCCTTTTAAATGTGCGGAACAGAACCATGTTATTTCGAAGAAGACTGGATATAAGACACCTGGCAGCATCCATTGCAACTAAAAAAACCCCTCCACTTCACCTATTTAATGTCACCATCATTATTCAAACCAAAAAGTAGCTCATTTCCATCACATGCTGATATTTCAAAATAATTGCTACCTTCGCAGAAAAGGTAGCTATATCTGGAAAACATGAAACATTTACCCAAAATGATTCTCCAAGTAAGCCCTGTTCTTCATTCATCAAAGGTCTAGAATAGAGTTAAAGACTCTAATGACCTATGCTTTAGTCACCCTTTTATCAGAACTCTTTCTTCCATGTATAAATCTTGATGTAGCACGAAACTACATTTCAAAATATATACTGTGGACCTATGGGTTATGGCCCACATAAAATCCCTTTACTCGCAGTGAATTGCAATATCGGAATTTTATAAACATACATACGCGTGCAATCAATAGAGATCACTTTATTGGAACTTTAAACAAAATCACAATCACTCCCAAACAACATGCATACACAGGGAACTATGGTTCTAGGGTCCCATAACATGGTGACCAATCAGAAGCAATCGCACTTCGCAAATTATACAAGTTACCGCAAATCGGAAAATATAACAAATATCTTTAAATAGTAAACAATAAAAATGTCGATGTGAAGTTGCGATGACGATGTCACATCACAACATCGCAACTTCCTCGTCTTATCACAAATCGGTCGCCCACAAGTTTAACTTTATACTGATAATGGTTAAATCATAAATTATGCGATGTGCGATATGCACTGGTGCGCTACGCCGACACGTGGCCCTTCTCCTCGTCACATCACAATCCAAATAAAATACTATGCAATTTCCTTAATAATAAACTCTAAAATCTATGATTTGTAAAATCAATCTATTTGTGATTTAACCTCCACCATTGATCTGTGCCCAAATCTAACAGTCCTCACTACTCGTCCTTAATCGCATTGCAACTTATATTGTTTAGTTTTTGATGTCATCTTAGCCATTGATCTCTTCCCCTTCATATCTACGATTGGATCATGACCATCTGCTCATCCAGCACGTGGTTTTTCTCCGGATCTCCCACTCTGTTGTTCAATCTTTTTTCTTCAGGCAGCGCTTTGCTTTTAAAGAACTCTTGTTACAATATTGTCCACGAAGCCTTAATTTTTCTACTTTGAAAACTAAAACTTCTTTCTGGAGGAGTGGTATCTGTTTACCTGTATCCTCTTTATTGAGATAACCAAAATCTCAGTGAAATAGCTACGCTTTTCACTGTGTGGAATATATGACTTTCATTTCTGAGAAATAGCTGCCCTTTACTACATTACTATTTTCAAAATGAAATTGCAACAAAGGTAGCTATTATTCCAGACCAGATGACTGCAACTTTATTACCCAAACAATGAGTAACCTTCAACACTAACATAAGTCAAAATAGATATTTTAATTTATTTTATGACTCTAAAACACTATGACACCTATTCACTTAAAAATACCTTGATGTTGGGACTCTTTTTAACCTTTATTGGAAATGGCTCAAACTTCGGACATGGACTAGGACACAATAAAAAAATTTGAAAACACTGACACAATGGCGATTATACCATTAACATTTTTAGTGATAACAGTGGTTCCTATTGGGGATGAAGTCCTCCCTGTGAGGCTTCAAGGGTTGTAGACTCAGTGCCTCAAAAACTCTTGAAACTCGGAAGACTTATTGAAAATAAATATTAGGATTTACCATTGACAAACTGGACTCAAGACTGACCATATATATAGACATATGAACCATTATGCATGGTGTTTATTGAGAAATCACACCGGATATTTACAATGGAATGACTCAACTAACTTACTAAATAAAGAACTTCTTAAGAAAATGACCATTGACTGGGCCTCCAGTCAATTGATCATCATCTAGATGTTTGAGCAGGAAAGTATTGTTCTCTAAAACTTTAGCAATTCTAAATGGCCCAAACCACAAATTAGCAAACTTACCATGCTTTCCATGGTATTCTCTCCTAACATCCCAATGCAGCACCAAATCATTCTCCTAAAAGAACTTCTAATTTTCTCTTTTATCAAAAATAGATTTGACTTTATCCTGATAATTCTGAACTTTTTCTAGTAATGATTCTTTGATTTGGTGTGCCTCTATCAACTGTAGCATTCTCCTTTGGACTAGATTTTCATTATCAACTTCATCTTGTAGAAAATTCACCATAGGAAGAGCTAATTGCAAAGGCATTACAACATCAATACCATATACAAGCTGAAATGGAGACATTCCAATTGATTTTTTACCACTTACTCTATCTTCCCACATAGCATGTATCAGCTGAGTGTCTCAATTCCTCTTATTTTCAGGCATAATTTTCTTGATGATCCTCACCAAACTTTTATGGGATGACTCAACCAATCCATTACCTTGAGGGTAATAAGGCGTGGAATGAGTTAATTCAATCCCATATTTGTGACAAAATTTGTACGTATTGGTGGACTTAAAGGCCATTGCATTATCAGTTACTAATTTTTGTGGACAACCAAATCTTGACATAATTTTTTCCAACAGAAATTTAATAATTACTATATTAGTAGCATTCCTGGTTGGTACAGCTTCAATCCATTTAGTGAAATAGTATGTAGCTATGAGAATCCATCTATGATGTCCTCATGAAGGTGGATGAATTTCATCAATGAAGTCTAGCCCCCACTTCTGGAAAGGAACGTCTGTTGAAATAGGAATGAAAGGTAATGGTAGCAATTTCTATTTACTAGAAAATTTATGCCATTCAACACATGTCCTGACTTTGGCAAAAACATCAGAGAAAATATTTGGCCAATAATAGTGAGCTCTTAAGATTTTGTTTGTAGTGGCTCTCCAATAAAAATTCCCTCCACACACTCCTGCATGTATCTCTGTCATAATCTCCTCGGATTCTGCTTCATCTACACATCTTAACAAGACTCCAAAAATATCCTTCCGGTAAATATGGTCTTCCAAAATGCAATACTTAACAGCTCTTAATTTAAAATCTCTCCTTTTAGACTTCTCCATTTTAGGTGGACATTTGAAATTTTAAAAAAAAAGTAAACTATATCCTTGTACCAATCCGAATTAAATATTTTAGGATAATTAGTAATACCTTCTCCATATTCTCCTTCAGTTGCCTCTACATTCAGATTTAAAGCTTTGCAGTGAGATTCATCCATCAAGCAATCCAAGCCCTGACCTTTTATCAATTTAGTTGGTTTGATTTCAACATAAAATTCCAGAATTTTGGTCAGCCATTGTCCCCTCCTTCCATCTGTATCTAGCTGTAATAACACATCTTTAATAGTGATATCAAGCACAAAAGAAAGTATTTTTTAATGCAGCACATAAAATCGAAAAGGCTTAAAAGCCTTAACTAATGCATATTCTTATTTTTCAGTCAATTTGTACTTTAATTCAACATCCCTTAAAGCAATACTAAAAAATGAAATTGGCTGCTCCAAACCCTCCTTGTTCTTTTGTAGTAAGAAAACTAAAATTGTTTCTTTTGAAGCATATAAAAAAATAAAAAAATCATTTTCAAAATTAGGACTAATCAAAACTGGTGCTTCAGTCAAGGTGGACTTAATTGCTGAAAAATAATTCTTTTCTTCATCTCGCCACTTAAATTCTGCATCTTTTTTCAGCAAGACATTTATATGTTTGATCAGCTCTGCAAAGTTAGGAGAAAAACACCTCAGAAATTTGATTTTCCCTGAAAATGACTACAATTCTTTTTTATTCCTTGCCAAACCAATTTTCTAAATAGCCTCTATTCTTCCCGGATCAATACAGATGCCACTTTCTATTGCAATATGTCCCAATAACTTACCTTCTTGGACAACAAAAGATGACTTTTTTGGGTTAAGGACAAACCAAACATTCTGCATTTGTCAAAAACTTGTTTCAAATGTTCCAAGTGGTCTTCATCATATTTTGAATAGACTGTGATGTCATCCAAATAGATGACCACAAATCTGTCATTTTCTCCCGCAAAGGCAATATCCATTTCCCACTGAAAGGTTGCACCTGCATTCATTAAACCAAATGGCATTTTGTTGTACATGAATGTTCCTCATGGTTTGGTAAATGTTTCCTTTTCTCTATCTTGCCTTTCAACTAAAATATGATTATAGCCTGAAAAGCCATCAATCATTGACAATATTTTGGATCCTACAACCTTTTGCAGGATATAATCCATCTTGGGCAGTGGATAGTTATCTTTCAAGGAACATCAGTTCAGGTTGCGAAAATCGACACAAATCCTTATTTCTCCATTATTTTTCCGGACCGGAACTATATTAGCTACCCAATTATAAAATATCAAAGGTAGAATTATCTTTGCTTCCCATAATTTTCTAATTTCTTTCTTAATGATTGGGAGCAGCATGGATTGATGTGTCTGATTTTTTGTGCTACATGCTTTGCATCTGTTTTCAAAGGGATCTTATGCTCCATTATGCTCCTATCATAAGTTTTCAGCTCACTATAAGACCATGCAAAAATATCACAAATTCTTTCAGCGGTTTGATATATTTAGTTCTAGTTTCAAGAGAAAGAAATTTGGACACCTTAACTAATTTTGGCTAATATTCTATACCAATGTTGCATTCTATTGTACTCTCTCCATCAACTTTGCTTTCAGGCTTGGGAAAAGCATCATTATTATCAAACATTTTTTCTAAACGAACTAAACCCTTAGGGATATAGTTAGTTTTCATATCTATAATGTTCTTCCCAACCATGGTTTTCTTAAAAGGGCTGCTATTTTGGTTTTCAACAATATCCTGCTCATCATCAATTTATATGTCTGCAAACTCTTCAACACACTCTAAAATTTTATAAATTTCCTTGTCATCCTCAAAGACTTACCTGTGTTTGATGTTAACATGAATTGAAGGTTTGTTTTTTATTTGAACATCATAGGCTACCTTGACATCTAGAGGAACTTTCAAATTACTAGCAGCAATAGCTAGTGAATCAGTAATTTGATTTTCTTCTCTGCTGACAAAATTTGTATTAAATGTTGAAAAGTGATGCTCAATCAAATCCCAGACTTCATTCCTATAATTCTTCAATTTGAAATTTTTCACTTGGTAATTTTTTCTCACCTGCTTAATCGCCAACTCTGAATCACCAAAATCAATTAGTTGTTCTGCTCCCAAATCTTTCGTTGCCTTCATACCCAACAGTGTTGTTAGTGGTAGCAAATTGCAGTTTGTATGATATGGTTACCTTATACTGAGTATGAGAAATGAGGACTACACCAGCTCCTGATCCCTCTCTTGATGAGGCTCCATCAAAGTACAATTTCTAGATCTATCCTCCTTCTGAATGTTGCTCATTCTCACCTTGAAAGTGTTGTTTTTCACTTATTTGAGGCTGGAAATAATTATCATCAGCAGCAAGGTGCAGAATTGATGACCCCAATTCCTTTTATTCAGCATATATGGGTTGGTTTGATGGATTTTTTTTATCACTAATGATGTAGGCCATTTGGGTTTCCCTGTACAGCCTTCTGAATTCCCCTCCAAAAACTAGGATGGTAGCATATGACATGTCCATCTAAAGGGCACCTCCCAATTTCTTAGACCAAGATCTGGAAAGTAACATCCCAAATCTGGAAGGAATGTCAGCAACTATAATTTCCATCACTAAACTCTTCATAGGCAGCTGGGTAACCTAGGGAAACAACCAAGTCTTTCATCACTCCTAGACACTTGAATTTTTTGGATTCGAATGTGTAGAGTTCATGGTATTGTTTGGTGATCTCTAATCCCAATTCATCTATCACTTTCTTTGGCATCAGATTGTGGGAAGCTCCAAAATCTAACAGACAATTATGCAGCAATTTTTCATGTATGTTAAGTGACAGGTAGAAAGGCATTGAGTTATCATCATTTTGGTCTTGGACATGACAGCCTAGATAAATAGTGGGATGCTCATACTCAAGGTTGTCTGAATCAGGATCAAGAGAAGGTTGTAGCAGAATTTTGAAAGACCCTTTATATGCTAGATTTTTCAATAATTCCAGGAGTGGGACTGGAATTTTGATTTTATTCAATTCAGATTTGAAACTGAAATAAATTGGAACTAATTCCTTATTTTATGCGGTAATTTTAACATTTGGGGTAGAATTTTGAGGTGGAGGAACCTCATTTACCTTGGCCTTCTATTTAGCAGCTTGTTTATCTAAATTTAATTTTTGTTGAGGCTGCTGAAAATGACCTTTGGATCTCAAAGGGTAGTTTCTGTTTTGAACTTCTTGCTATTTTTTATCATTCAGTACATAAATTTGATCATTCATATCATCAGAAAACAAACAAATCCTTGATCTATCTTCATATTCCTGCAATGTCAAACATGTTGACTATCAAGTCTCTCCCACGAGGTTTATTTCTTCATTTTCTTCCTCATTTCCTTGATGTTCTTCTTCAGCAAAATTATTCAAAGGAGGCTGAACATTTTGATCATCAGAATCCCCCCTTGGGCATTGTTAGGATGAATCTTAATCGCAAGACAGGTATGGGCTCACTTGGGCCGTGCATACGAAATAAATTTAACAAGAAGATGCTTGGTCGCTAATATCTTTAGATCCGCAATTATTTGACCAAGATAAATGCCGCAAAAATCTAGATCTATGCATTAAAATACATTACAAGAATAAAAGCAAATTTGCTCCATGCATCCAATAGACAATACAATGGCAATATTGTTTTAAATAATTTTTGTATTCTTTTCGACACCCAGAAGGAACATAGAAGGATGTTACCAGTCCTCCTCAATGGGATGGGTTCTTGTAAGTCCTCAGCACTTCAGATCTAAAATCTCTCTCTCTTGATGGTGTAGAAAACCTAGACAAAAATGGAACTCAAAGGGAGCTCCTAAGAAAAATGGTAGCAAAATATGACAATGATGGTGGATCAAAGTCAGACCAAAATTATAGATCCAGAGTGCTCTTTAGGCAATAAAAGGTAGTGAATGAATGGAAAAACCCTTCTATTTATAACAAAATATTGAGTTAGTCTAGATATTGGTGCATAATTAAAATATTATTAACCAAATCAAGATCCAACTTTTATGGAATATTTTATTATATTTGTTGGAGGGAAAAAGAATTTGACTTGGGTCAAATCCCTTTATTTGTAAATAATAAATAAATGATTTATTTATTATTTGAAGGATGTGTTTGAGTAATAATCAAATAAATAGTGATTTATTTAATTATTTATAAGTGATTTAGTCACATTTAACAAAGAATATTATTTAAATAAGGTTTAAATAATTATTCCTAGAAAATAATAAGATAAATAATCATTTATCTAATTAATTTTCTTGTTTTGGGTTAAATATGACTAGGAATATTAATTAAATTGTTGTTTAACTAATTAATGATTGAGGAAAATAAAAAAAATGTGGATTTATTTAATATTTCCTCATGGGGTTTCCTTTTTAGACCATAAAAAACTTAATAAATGTGGTTTACTAAGTTATTTTTCATAGTGAAAGCAATTTTACTTAGGGTAAAATTGGTCTTACATGGTGTACTTAGGTCCATCTAATAAACAGGTTAGATGACCAAAAAATGGTGTAATAGATTTCCCCCCAGCATGTGAGCATTAGGAGCTAATCGTATGACCGAAGTACATTGTAAGAACTCAATCACTAGACACCAAAGGGGAAGTCAGAGAGATAGAAATATAAGGTACACCAAAGTGCTATAGGACTAGACCCTAAGGAGGCGAGACTTACAGGTGCGACAAGTCTCTTTTATGAGTGACTACCTGTGCTATAGGCAGTGGAGGAGGCATACCTATGCCCGCCGAGACAAATTACAAAGAACAATGCGTCAAGTAAACAAGGGACTGAACTATATAGTACATGCTGGCATAAACAGGAGCCAAATAAAAACATGATAGTGAATCCCACATACATATTGTGCCTAGGATAACAACCAAGACTTATACAATAATATATGAGTACATGAGATATAAATACAACCAATGTGCCCTATAAATAGGAAAGGGCTCTAAAAATTTGACTGATACATGCAAACTAAAATGCGCTACAAGCAGCTGAGGCCGAGATCATCAAATCTAGGGAGTTGCATCAAAGGTTGTGATGAAGAGGTCATCTAGGCATGTGGGGGGCTACCTGGAGGGCCACCCCCTCATGAGGTCTGAAAATATATCACACATGCCCGGGAATCACCAGTATCATCTGCTGCATCACTCAACCATCAATTATATGGATCTCAGTCATGCTGAAAGAAGCTGGAGCTAAGAAAAAATCAAGTCAAAGGGAAATAAAGAGTCCCTTTGCCTAATCCGAGGCACCGAACAAGAGTGGAAGCTAGAACCAAGGTACACCTCCCTCTAGACCTATCTTCTAAAATGAATGATCTGATGTCGACAGAAGGAGGTCTGCCATAGGTGAGGCAATAAGGGATCATCAACTAAGGCACGAGAGAAAATAGTAGAGCTATTGGCATACTGACACCAGGGATGATGATGAAATGGGGGGTACTGAGTAGTGGATGGACGACTTCCCTTCTTAGAGCATAAGGGCATGGATGACCTGGCAGCGACTGACACAATATCATAAGGGATAGGGGACAGTAGGACTAAAGGCCATAATGTGCGACATGAGAGAGGAATCAAGTAATGAAGGATGGAGGGCTATAGCCGGATACAAAGGGACTCGGGATATACTCCATAGATGCGATGATGACTCAACTCGGATGCTCTAAACAAGGGTGACTCGATGATGGTGCCACAAAAAAAAGGTCCAATGGGGACCATAAAAACATGAGTACAAGATGGTTATTCACGATGAAAATCAACACAAGCATGGACAAGTATGGAGGTAAAGTGGTGCCCCAAGTACAAGTGTTGCAAGTGAATAAATTTGATTTTGAGGAGTGGTGAAGTGACCTTTCTTGGACAAAATGTGTTGTGGTGAAGTATCAAATCATGAGAAACTAATAGATACCCATTTGAGGGCTCAGTGAGAGCTTTCCAACGGTAAATACGGTTTGTCGAACTGAGCTATGGTTTGGCTGCAATAGGCAAAAGAAAAATCAGAGGTTTCTCTTTTAATAAGGCATTTTCACTCCAAATTCCCTCATTTGCAAGTGGAATTGTGGTGAATTTAGAGAGGAGAGAAGGCCCTAAATCCTGCAGTGATCGTAGCAGACAAACCGACTGTCGGAATCGAGATTCGTTAGTTGCAAGTAAGAGGCCTAACCCTACTCTTTCATTTCAGTGGATTGAAAGTTCAGCTTAGGTCCCTAGAGCTTAGGAATAGACCCATGCTCCTCTTCAAAGCTACGTCGCACTTTTTGGGGTAAAAAATATGACTTGGGTAGCAGGTTTTGGGCAGAAAACTGCGACCTGTCCCAGGATTGGGCCTGAAAAGTGCGACCTGACAGAGAGGGGTTTTCCTGTGCTATTTTTTGGCTGAGAATTGGGTTTTTATGTTTGGATACAGTCTTTCCTATCTGTATACTGAAAAATGTGATGGTTTTGTGTAGATATGGTAGAATTACAGATCAACTAGAGAGAGAGAGACCTGGGCACATTACGTCGGAGATCCGAGAGGATCAAGGTGTTCGCAGTGCATTGGCCAGGTTTTGGGTTATAAAGTTTGTGGAAAACCCTTTGATGAGAGATGGAGAGCCCTTATTGGCCTGGATTGTCAGTTATTGGGATCCGAACCATGAGGTATTTATAGTGCAGGGGCATCAGATCGAGTTGACGGTCCAAGATATATATTTTCTAACTGATCTCCCACCACTTGGGATGGTCGGTGTTAGCCCCCCCTATAAATTTTTGAAAAGAAAACAGGGGGCTAAAATTTTTCTAAGCCTTCAAGGAATGCATTTCCTCTGAAAACACATCATCCTTGAAGTCTCCTATGCCTTTTCCTTTGATAAATTCCCTCTGTTGACTCCCATTACAAGGTCTCACTAATTGCAATAAAATTTGTGCTCCAAAAGGCCTACTTTTGCCCCTTGTACCCCTGCAGAATGCCCCGTTTTAACCTTTGTTTTCCCCTTGTCAAATTCCCCTCTGATCCCATAAATCCTCTAAAAATCCCTTTTACATCCTACACACACCCCTTTTTTAGCATAGTATCCCCTTTTTCCCTCTATCGTTACCTATTTCTGCCCTCAAATCTCATTAAAATGGGCCAGAAACCATATTTTCTGTAGGTATGGGTCTTAGCCCCTTTCGGCCAGCCCCCTTAACCTTTTCCACCATGCGACCACGGCGCTAGAACCAGGCGCCAAGGTGAAACGTGCTTACCTCAATTGAATATCGAGAGTGTTTTGATTTGTCGATCTATACAGCTCGGACGGTCATCGTGATCCCCACAACGTCCATCGCTCAACCCTTTCACCACCTGTTCATCGCATCTCCACCGTTCATTTACCCGCTAATCCGACGGCCCCGAGTTTATCGCCTGCTGGTCCCCACGCCAATGCGCCCTGTTCAAAAACCGTTGGTATCCATCGCACCGCCTTCTGAGGGCTGGCGGTATTTCTTATTTCAGAGTGATTCCATTCACCGCCTGACACGTGGCTCTGTCACTATTTCAAAACCGCCCCCCCATCGCGCGTTATCGTTTGGCATTTGACCCGGCACGATATGCATATCAACCGTCCGATCTGAAGCTCACCATCCAATGGTCATCGCTCCGTGAAGTTGCGCGGGGGATAACCCAAGGCAACCGTACCTCTGGCCCACCATTCGTCGCCCTCCGAAGCATTTTCAGTCGTCGATCTCCTCCTGAGATTGGATGGTCCAGATTTGATTGCATGTCCCGCCGTTGACCACTCCCGCCATGTCACCTATTCCACATGTTTCATTATATTTCTCGCCCGTCCATGTACATATATGCGTTCAAATGTTAGGATTTAATATTTTACGTTAAAATGTTGCGCCACCATTCTGCAAGCCTCCCACTGCGTTTTCGCCGTCACCTCACGCTCTTCCGCCATTTTACCAGTCTGCATGACCATCCTCATCATCCTGCTGCATTCACCCACCCCGTGCATGAATTCTTGACAAGTTTGTGTGTTTTGCAGGGTTTTTGGGCAGCAATAAACCACCATATTTCATAGTCTCTGTCACAGTGACAGAGAACACAGGAAAGGACCATTTTCAAGAGCTGAAATTATGGAGAAAGGCCTGGGAAGGTATGTCAACAAGACGTTCATTAAAGGAATAGGTTTGAACCCTACAAAATCTTCCCCAGAGCCATTAAAGCATAGATTTCGCAGTCAGAGGCAAACGAGAAAGCATCAAAGAGTATCAGTGGAAAAATAGAGCATTTAAGGCCTGTAATTGAAAATTACAAGCCTTAATCCAATTATTCAAAGGCAAGGTACCAGAATCAAAGACCCCGTGGATCGCTCAGAAGGTCCAAAGCACAGAAAACCATACTATCAGGGTTTCCATATTAGCAGAACGTTCTTCCATAAAAGGACAAGGTGCCCATACCGTCTGCATTCTATACCATGTTCTAGGGAGATTTTTCAGCCCTGACAACAGTCCTATGCTGCCAGTGCATTAGTTATACAGTATGGCAGACCCTATCATCATGGTTCTGCATTTTGTTTAGTACACCAGAGACATACCTGGAGTAAATGGAAACCCGACGAAGACCACTCCATCATCCAACGAGTACCAAAGATAAATGCCCAGAATTTAAACTGAATGGAGCCTCGGCCCTCCTGCTGCTTCAGAGTTTTAATGATGCATTTAAGTTTACATCTACTCCTTTTATTCTTTTCTCCTATAAGAATCCTTGAGAACATATTGTAAGGGTTGTTGTTGGTTGTTTTTGGTTGTTTTTGTTGTTAGGTTGTTGTTGTTGTAGTTAGAGGGATTCAGTTTTGACTGTTAGAATAGTTTTGGTAGAAAGTAGCAGAGTAGTTTGTATTGTGGTAGGCTGGGAGGAGAAGTTTGGATTGTAACATCCATTGAGCTCGGTGTATGTGACTGGATTTGCATCAATTAATCAAGCACATTTCTTTGGACCCTAGTCTATTACTACGGGTGACGTTTCTCTTATCTTATCATTTAATTACATTTTCATGTTGTTCATTGGTCTTTTGGGCTCGCATCAGAAATATGGCATAGAATTTACCCTTGTTAGGTACCCTATGTCTCTGCTCTCCTTGCCTTCAATGTTTTCTGTTGTATGTGTTATCAGAGGGTTGATTTTAGTTAATTTAACCAGTGTAGTGGATGTCATTGCCTGCTAGTTGATGTATGAATTAATGAAATCTATCTTTAGTTGTTCTTGTTGGGTTTAAGCTATAATATTTGGGAACACTGGGGATTAGAGTTAACCCTGTCCACTAGGATCCTTGTGCAACTAGCTGGCCTTTCTAAGATCTCTTATTGGTGTCAAAGCATTGAAGGTTCAAAGTCCTTCTCTGATCTATAGACCCTGGCTCTATTAAAATTATCTCTGTTTTTTCCCCTGGAGCATGCAAAAGCTGACCTGGAGTTAAATGACCTCTGGTCTGATCTACAAGCTGCCCCTTTGTCCCTCCTTTGAGAGTTTCCTATGAGGATTTCCAAGCAGTTCTGGAGTTAAATGACCTCTGACCTGATCTATAGATAGAAATTGGGTTACTTTCCTTCTTTCACTTTCAATCCTTAATGTTCCATCCCACCATCTATCTAAAAAGGTCCTTTAGTGTAGATGACTTGCCCTCTGAAAGCCTGGGCTAGCTGTTGCAAGTAATTCCCTTTCATGACTCCATATCCCAATGGATGGCACTTTCTTGACCGATCCCCTTTGCTGAAACATCCTGCTGCTTTGTGCCTTTCCTCCCATTACTTTCTCAGTCTATGATATCATGACCAAACAAGCAACCAACCAACCAAATCATTTTAAACCCCTCTTTGTGCTTCATACCTAGCCTAACATCTCATTTTAGCTTCAAAGATATACCATTCTTTGTTTTGTTGGAGAGATCCCTCTCTGGGTCCAGGAGGGCTAGATCCTAGGGCCCCAAAGTGGTTATGATGTTGTCTCATCTTTTGGTCTTGCCAATCTGGCCAAAACATGGGAACCCCAACATAATGGTGACTCCGCTGGGGATTTGAGTGCATTTATCTTACACACTCTTAAGCACTCAAAAGACCCAAGATCTCTGGTTAGATTGGCATTCAATTGCTAATGGTGGACATCATCTTGCTTCAAACATTCATATACATCCACCTGGCGACTCCACACTCCATAACTCCCAAAAGACCAAATGACTCCACTGGTAGAAGACTCTGAACTGGTTGAGAAGATGCAGTGACCATATTTACAGAAACATGGATCCAGACATGGACAGGGATACAAGGTATGATGCCTTGTATGACCAATTCAATGAAATAACATAAACGTTTGGTAAAGTGCTGGAGATGTATGTGGCTTATCTAAATGCAAATGATTATTATTTAGAACAGCCCATGCCTCTTCCAGAACAAGAAAAAACTCAAGACCTAGAAGATGAGCAAGACATCTATGATGCTCGAGAATATGTAGAAGATGAAGAGGAAAGTGATCAGGAACTGCCTGATTGCTCACCTATGCCTTGTGTTACGCTGACTAGAGAAAATCAGGACCTAATAGCAAAGGTTAATAGGGAATGCTGCCTTAAGGAAACAAGGGACCACATAGAAGAGGCAGAATCTGATGTGGAAGAAGAGGCTCAAGAAAACATCCAGCCTCCAAATCAGCTAATACAAGAGAAATATGACTGCTGCTCTTCTGTCCATGATGAGAGGGAAACCCCTCTTTTGATAGAAGAAGAGATTGATCAGATATTAAATCAGCAATCCACCTCAGAAATATTTTATAGAACACACACTCTTTCCCATTCATCTTATGATTTTGATGATACAGATCCAGAAGACTCCTCTGTGGATCAGGATGAAGAAAGACCTGCTGAAAATACAGAAGGTTTGGTGGGTGACATTACTTACAGTTATGATTTTCCTATTTATGATATGTTTGATGATGAGTGTTTTCAAAGGGAAGTTGAGCTTGCAGGACCATCATCCTTAGATTCATGGGAGGAAGATCAGAGCCAGCGACTTCAGAAAAGCAGTGAACCCAGTCAGCCTATCTATGACACTGATGGGGAAAGTTATGAAAGCATCAGTGATGAGTGTCATGAGAACAGAGGACAGCAATCTTTATTTTTATAGGATGAGGAGGAAAGCAAAGAAGAGATTCCTGAGCAAGATGAAAATAACGAGCCTTCTCTTGAAAATGAGGAAGCAATGGAACAAACCACTGCTCAAGAATACATAGATCTTTTCACGGAGCTCAGCACATCAGAGCAGAACATATCAGAGCTCCAAGAGGACTCAGCTGCAATATACGATGATTCCTCCAGTTCAGAAAATGAAGAAGATGAGGGAGATTCTCTCCCTCAAGCGAGTCTTCTTCTTGATCCAATGGAAGAAGAAGAGATCTTGGTTGAAGCCTACCTGCCAAATATTCACAACCAGGTATCTTTTCATGATCCTTATGTTCACTTCCTGCAAATATTTGAAGAAGGATCAAAGGTATTTTTGAGTAGAATGTTGCAGACAGAAAGAAATTTTTTTAAAGCTACTATTGTGGAACAAAAAGAGTGGGAGCAGCCCTGCCTATCCAACATGCTCAAGGAGTTGAGCAAGAAATACCAGTCATGGGATCAATTGATGGACTGGTTACATTGGAAGACAATGTTTGTAAGCTAGACCTGTAAATATTCTAGTTAGAGTAGGGTAGGTAGGAAAAGCTCAATAAAGCTCAGTCTATGAGCATGTAGTTAGTTTTTTTTAATTTCTGCAAAGTCCAACAAGTCATACAGTCTAATCTTGGCTTGACTGTTTTCAATTTCTGTTGTAGAATGTAGAGAAGAAATCTACTGGACAATCTAATCCCAGCAGATATTAGATTAGGTAGAGAAACATATGAGACCAACAGTCTAATCTGGTCTCATGGAGTAATAAGGGTAGAGATAGAATAGGTTTATTTTCTTGTTTGTAAAATAAATGATGTAAAGGGTTTGCTAGTCCAAATGCACCCTAAAAGAAAAAATGCTAGGATTGTAGGATGGGTAGGTAGATTGTTCGGGAATGTTTCTGCTGATCTATCATATTTGTGGCAGCTGAAAATCAAGAAGAAAGGTGGCTCAAGCAACAGGCATATGGCCTACACCAAAGATCATTTTCTGAATTCTTGACTCCTTCAAGAAGAAGCCATCCCCATGTGGAGCCACTGTTAGCACCCCCTATAAATTTTTGACAAGCAAACAGGGGGCTAAATTTTTTCTGAGCCTTCAAGGAATGCATTTCCTCTAAAAAAACATCATCCTTGAAGTCTCCTGTGCCTTTTCCTTTGATAAATTCCCTCTTTTGACTCCCATTATAAGGTCTCACTGATTGCAATAAAATTTGTGCTCCAAAAGGCCTACTTTTTCCCCTTGTACCCCTGCAGAATGCCCCGTTTTAACCTTTGTTTTCCCCTTGTCAAATTCCCCTCTGATCCCCTAAATCCTCCCAAAATCCCTTTTACATCCTACACACACCCCTTGTTTGGCCTAATTTCCCCTTTTTCCCTCTATCGTTACCTATTTCTGCCCTCAAATTTCATTCAAATGGGCCAGAAACCATATTTTCCGTAGGTATGGGTCTTAACCCCTTTCGGCCAACCCCCTTAACCTTTTCCACCATGCGACCGCGGTGCTAGAACCAGGCGCCAAGGTGGAAGGCACTTACTGCAATTGAATATCAGGAGCATTTTGAGCCGTTGATCTATACAAATCAGACGGTCGTCGTGATCCCCACAATGTCCATCGCTCAACCCTTTCACCGCCCGTTCATTGCATATCCACCGTTCATTTACCCGTTGATCCGACGACCCGGAGTTTACCGCCCGGTGGTCCCCACGCCAACACGCCCTGTTCAAAAATCACCGGTATCCATCGCACTGCCTTTTGAGGGCTGGCAGTATTTCTTATTTCAGAGCGATTCCATTCACCGCCCGACACGTGGCTCCGTTACTCTTTCAAAACTGCCCCCCCATCGCGCGTTATCGTTCAGCATTTGACCCGACGTGATATGCATATCAACCGTCCGATTTGAAGCTCTCCATCCAACGGTCATCACTCCGCGAAGTTGCGCGGGGGATAACCCAAGGCAACCGTACCCCTGGCCCACCATCCGTCGCCCTCCAATGCATTTTCAGCCATCGATCTCCTCCTGAGATCAAACGGTCCAGATTTGATTGCATGTCCCGTCGTTGACCACTCCCGCCACGTCACCTATTCCACGTGTTTCATCGTATCTCTCGCCCGTCCATGTACATATATGCGTTCAAAGGTCAGGATTTAATATTTTACATCAAAATGTTGCGCCACCATTCTGCAAGCCTCCCACTGTGTTTTCACCGTCACCTCGCGCTCTTCCACCATTTTCCCAGTATGCATGACCATCCTCATCATCCCGTTGCATTCACCCACCCCGTGCATGAATTCTTGACAATTTTTTGTGTTTTGCAGGGTTTTCGGGTGGCAATAAACCACCATATTTCACAGTCTTTGTCACAGTGACAGAGAACACAGGAAAGGACCATTTTCAGGAGCTGAAATTATGGAGAAAGGCCTAGGAAGGTATGCCGACAAGACGTTCATTAAAGGAACAGTTTTGAACCCTGTAAAATCTTCCCCAGAGCCATTAAAGCACATATTTCACAGTCAGAGGCAAACGAGAAAGCGGCAAAGAGTATCAGTGGAAAAATAGAGCGTTTAAGGCCTGTAATTGCAAATTATAAGCCTTAATCCAATTATTCAAAGGCAAGGTACCAGAATCAAAGACCCCGTGGATCGCTCAAAAGGTCCAATGCACAGAAAACCATACTATCACGGTTTCCATATCAGTAGAACGTTCTTCCATAAAAGGACAAGGTGCCCATATCGTCTGCATTCTATACCGTGTTCTAGGGAGATTTATCAGCCCTGACAATAGTCCTATGCTGCTAGTGCATTAGTTATATAGTATGGCAGACCCTGGCATCATCGTTCTGCATTTTATTCAGTACACCAGAGACATACCTGGAGTAAATGGAAACCTGACGAAGACCACTCCATCATCCAACGAGTACCAGAGATAAATGCTCAGAATTTAAACTGAATGGAGCCTCGGCCCTCCTGTTGCTTCAGAGTTTTAATGATGCATTTAAGTTTACATCTACTCCTGTTATTCTTTTCTCCTATAAGAATCCTCGAGAACATATTGTAAGGGCTTTTGTTGGTTGTTGTTGGTTGTTGTTGTTGTTAGGTTGTTGCTGTTGTAGTTAGAGGGATTCAGTTTTGACTGTTAGAACAGTTTTGGGAGAAAGTAGCAGAGTAGTTTGTATTGTGGTAGGCTGGGAGGATAAGTTTGGATTGTAACAGCCATTGAGCTCAGTGTATGTGACTGGTTTTGCATCAATTAATCAAGCACGTTTCTTTGGATCCTGGTCTATTACTACGGGTGATGTTTCTCTTATCTTATCGTTTAATTACATTTTCATGCTATTCATTGGTCTTCTGGGCTCGCATCATAAATATGGCATAGGATTTACCCTTGTTAGGTACCCTATGTCTTTTCTCTCCTTTCCTTCAATGTTTTCTACTGTATGTGTTATCTGAGGGTTGATTTCAGTTAATTTAACCAATGTAGTGGATGTCATTGCCTGCTAGCTAATGTATGAATTAATGAAATTTATCTTTAGTTGTTCTTGTTGAGTTTAAGCTGGAAGATTTGGGAACACTGGGGATTAGAGTTAATCCTGTCCACTAGGATCCTTGTGCAACCAGCTGGCCTTTCTAAGATCTCTTGCTGGTGTCAAAGCATTGAAGGTTCAAAGTCCTTCTCTGATCTACAGACCCTGGCTCTGTTAAACTTATCTCTGTTTTTTCCCTTGGAGCATGCAAAATCTGACCTGGAGTTAAATGACCTCTGGTTCGATCTAAAAGCTGCCCCTTTGTCCCTCCTTTGAGAGTTGCCTATGAGTATTTCCAAGCAGGTCTGGAGTTAAATGACCTCTGACCTGATCTATAGACAAAAATTGGGTTACTTTCCTTCTTTCACTTTCAATCCTTAATGTTCTATCCCACCATCTATCTAAAAAGATCCTTTAGTGTAGATGACTTGCCCTCTGAAAGCCTGGGCTAGTTGTTGCAAGTAATTCCCTTTCATGACTCCATAGCCCAATGAATGGCACTTTCTTGACAGATCCCATTTGCTGAAACATCATGCTGCTTTGTTCATTTCCTCCCATTACTTTCTCAGTCTATGATCTCATGACCAACCCAGCAACCAACCAACCAAATAATTTTAAACCCCTCTTTGTGCTTCATACCTAGCCTAACATCTCATTTTAGCTTCAAAGATATACCATTCTTTGTTTTATTGGAGAGATCCCTCTCCGGGTCCAGGAGGGCTAGATCCTAGGGCCCCAAAGTGGTTATGATGTTGTCTCATCTTTTGGTCTTGCCAATCTAGCCAAAACATGGGAACCCCAATAGTCGAGAATACTCATCCAGTGTTACCATAAGGGCAGAACATCATGGAGTTTTTAGAGCACCATTGTCGACCAGGTATCCATGTCAAGGGGACACAGATACCTATCGGGGATCTAGAGAGGTTAGAGACCCTTGTTGTGGATCCTGGGAAACCAAGCACTCCACCACATCACTAAAGGGAAGATGATGCTTGTTGAGAGTGTGTTGAGTGGGACCTACTATGGGTGGGCCCAAATGATGTTGTCGTCATTGAAAAGACAATTTTCGCTATGCAAGCAGCAAGTGAACCATGACTATGGATATGGTACAGTGATGTGCTCACTCTTATTTGAGAAGATCCTGACACTTCGACCTCGCATACAGCTCTAGGATGGGGGCCCGAGGGAGAAGTCATGGGGACTGGTTGAACCAGGGTCAAATCAAGATAAGGTTTGGGTTGACCAGGCGGGGTAGCAACTGGGGGATCAAGGTACCAGACGGGAATCCCTAGGGTCAGGTTAGGAAGAGATAGGGTAGCCATGATAGGTACCGAGAACACTCCAGGAGGGGGAGCTAGGAACGTTATCTGACCAGAGGGGTAATGGCCAGGTGAGACGGCTCCAAGATGGTTAAGGCCTGGAGGAATTGTTCCAGGAGGGTATAGAGGCTCATCAATACCAGCTATAGGTGAAGGGCCAAGAGGAGGGGGTCCAGAAGGATTAATCGAAGGGCTAGGAGTAGGCTCTGGAGGGCGAGGCTGCTGATACGCCGAATCGGGCCGCTTGAGGGAAGCTCGAGACGATTGCATCATGCAAACATTTGATGAGTTGGGATCAGAGAAAGGAGGACGGAGACTAGGGAATGTACCAAGAAAAGAGGAGTCTTTGTAGTCTCGGGGTGAGACATTGGTCAATGGATTGACGGTTTGCTTATTGGCCAATGAAGAGATGATGGAATTAGGGGAGGTCTAAGACTTCAGTTCGTAATATTCCAACTAGTCAATAGTGACTCTCATTCCATTATCGGGAAAGGACATCTTGCAGTGAACCGTAGATGGTATAGCAGACATCACATAAGTGTAGCTACGACCCAATAGAATGTTGTAATCTAAGGAGGCATCAATGACTTCTACGTCAACGCAAACAGTCTTTCCCGTAAGATTAATAGGACAATCTCAGAATAGGCCAATGGGCTGAGAAGCATGGCCATCCCATACTCGGAGAGTGATCATGGAAGGGGCCAACTCATGTGATCCGAGTTGCTTCCAAATCTAAGCGAACATCACACAGATGGATGCCCCCTCATCAATGATACAACAGGAAATGTTGGTGTTCCGAATCTTGACTGAGATTTGGAAGGAGATGAAAGTAAGAAGAGGAGGATGTTCTGACCTGTAAACATCAAAGACGATTAATCGATCATCTGAAGGATCTACAGTGCCCATGGCAGATATTAGAGCTTTTCGTTGTGAAGGGCATGACTGGAGGAGTTCCAGCGTTGATATGGCAATAGGGGATTACACCAAATCATCTACTATACTATACAAATTGGCAACTTTTCCAGAAGCAACATTTCGGCGTAGTGGTCCCTTAGGGATCTTGGTATGAACCTCTGCCTTAGGCTGAGGGATCTAAAAAGGACCATTAGTTGTCAAAAGAGGCTATGTAGAACCTGAAGAAGGTGGCTTGGGGACAGACGTAGCGGGAGGCTTGTTGTACTGACATGACCGAGTCTGAAGGTTGAGGTCAATGGTTATAGGTTGGTTAGTGTTCATCATGAGAATTTGGTAATCGGAGGTACCAGATGGAGGAGGTTGAGTGGCCGCCTGACCTTCCTGTGGTTGGGTAGCCACAAATCCTTGCTAAGGGAAAGGATTATTAAACACACCAGTTGACTAGGCGCAGCATTGGGAGGGATGGAAGGGGAGGCTTGTTGTCCTCACGATGTTGCTTGAGTCTCCCACATCTGCCGCATCTGTGGTAAAAGAGGACAATCGTGAGTATAATGACCATAAACACACAAGAAGAACAAGGCTTATTCATGCGAACAGGCCTGTCTTGCTTGGGTTGAGTGCCCTGTTGCTGTTTAGAAGTGTTAGATGCATTATTTTGAGGATTAGGTCTAGGATTACCAGGGGCAGATTGATTTTGATTTCCTTTCTTCTTATTTTTGGAAGGAGGAGAATTAGTCATGGCCTACTGTGCATACGCCTGCCCTTAAGGGGGCAGTGGCTACTGTTGCGGGGGTTGAGAAGGTAAGGGAGGCGGAGGTGCTAATGCTTGAGGAGATGGAGCACCAGGTTGTGGATACAGATAATAAGGAGGTTGGGTAAAATTTTGGTAAGCAGGAGATTGGGAAAAAGGAGGAGGCATGTTGTATCCTGGATACATGCTACCGGGATGGGGAAAAATGCTGGAGGTGCTGGCCCCTTCTTGAGGAAAGCCATAGTCCATGGGAGGTTGAGCGTATGGATGAGAAAGAGCTCCAACAATACTGTCGGCGTCATGAGATTCCTCCGGTGCATTGGCACCAACGGGTCTGGGAAGGTCAGGTAGAATGGTATAAACATAACCAGACTAAGCATAGATCAAGTCATATTTTAACGCAATTTGGAGAGCATCTTCTTCGGTTTGAGAGAAATGTGATGCGACATCTTTACCTATAGAAGGAAAAAGAGATCTAACGAACCAGTAAATGTAGACACGGTCTTTGAAGGTAGGGGCTCGACATAGGCTCTTTCTTCTCTGCCATTCCTGGAGATGATCGGATAGGCGGGTCGCAGATGATTGACGAAAAATATTCAAAATTTCAATACCAGCGTCATAACGAAGGGGAAACTGGAAATAAGACAAAAAAGCCAGGGAAAGAGTCACAAAAGTGGTATGAGAGGATGAGGCATAATCAACATACCACTTAGAAGCTTTTCTAGTAAGCGCACGTTGGAACAACCGAAGATGGACAGATTCATCGGTAATGGAGTTAGACGAACACCAGATGTGGAAAGATCGAACATGATTTGTAGGATCTTCTCCAGCAAGACCTTCAAACTTGGTGATGTCGGAAGGGAGCTTGGTTGGCATAGCAGGCGAACCAGCGTCATGGCATATAGGGTCATTGATCAATTGTTTAAAATCGGGAAGACTGAGGCTTGCCATATAGGGGAGCAAGGGAGCAGCCGGGGTAGTTCATGTTGCGGTCCCACTAGTAGTATTCCCAGCATTAGGGTCGGGGCTACCACTAGCGTTAGGCCCTGAACCAGACATGGTGAAGGTGATAAGGGGAGAATCGAGGGCGGAACAAGAAGGGGAACCCAATGAACCAGAAGAAGAGTCGGAGTGCAGACTCAGTGGAGGACTAACTCGAATCCTACGTGGAGGAGTAATTCTTCCTACCAGAAACTGATGATGAAGGCCAAGAGGTCTCCAGGATAAACACCTTGGAGGCACAATGATGAAAGCACAAACACGACACAAAGGGAAGAAAAACCAACAAGGGCAAGGAGGTGCAGGATCAACTGATTACAATGTCAAAACAAGGGCAAAGAGGTGCAGGATCAATTGATTACAATGTTAAAGTGTTTTCTTGGCGGTGTTAACCAAGCTCTTCTTCACTTAGGGTATGTGTGTTAAGTGTGTAAATTTTTTAATTTTTAAACCCAGACGTTTGTAGAGAAAAAAAAAAGTGTGATGTATAGTTGTAAATAAACCTGCAGATAACACTATATGAAACTGAAATAACATAAAATAAACATCTAATTATGCATTCATCTAAACCCAAGGAGGCGGGCCTCTCAACAACTAGTCTGTAGGTGGGTGAAAATCTAGTCAAAACACACCAAAATAACCAATAGATCTAAATTCAGGAGGGACAATGATCTAAAGGTCAGATCTGCTGGAAATAGGTGCAGAAAAACAACAAAAAATCAGAGGAGGAATTGATGTAAATGAGGTGGCAAAAGGCTATAACCTGGAGGGAAGCGGAGGGGACCCTAGAGGAAAACCCAAAAAAAAATAAAAGGAGGTTTTTTGGATAGATAAATACCCAATTTGAAGTGGATTTGAAGGTAAGGGATCAGATCTGAAAAATGGTTGAACACACTGAAATTTCAAACGACTTGCAGTAGCTAAAACTCTTCCACGAAAGGTGGAGGGTACTCAAGCCCTAAGGGGCTAGGTTCCCACTTTGTTGAGTAAAACAGAACAATTATAGGTCCAAAATGAGTGGAGACGGAGGTCAAACAACCGTGAACAGAATCCCAGACAAACCCAGAAAAATCTCAGAAAAATTCCCACAAAAATTCCAAGTCGCAGTTTCCGACCTGTTTTCTATAGAGGTCACAGGTTTTGGCCTGTTTTCTACGCCCTGGAGGTTCAGGTCACAGTTTTTGGCCCAAAAATTTTGACCTACACTTCCGACACTCTTGAGAGTAGGTTTCATAATAATGTTTCGTCTCAGCTGTGGCTGATGCCTATCACCTACGCAATAGGTCCGAAAACACATGAAAGTTAGAATTTTCAATGTTTTAGGGTTTTATAGGTTAAAAACAACATCAAGAAAGAAAAAAAAGAAATTGAAGAGAAATCCTAGGGTTTGAAGTAGCTGGATATGCAGGGTTCTAAAAAATAATAGAGGTCGTAATCATAAACACTTATGGAGTCGCCAGTTGTTAGGATGAATCTTAATCACAAGCGTATGAAAAAGGATCACTTTAGTCGTGCATAACAAATAGCCCTAATAGCAAATAAGGTTGCCAATATATTTAGATCTGCAATTAGTTGACCAAGATAAATGCTGCAAAAATCTAGATCTATGCATTAAAAGACATTAAGTAGTAAATAAAATCAAGAGTTTCTCCATGCATACAATAGACAGGACAAGATTGTTTTAAAGAATTTTTGTATTTTTTTACACCTGGGAAGGGAACATAGAAAGATGTTACCAGTCCCCCTCAATGGGATGGGTTCTCGTAAGTCCTCATTACTTCAGATCTAAAATCTCTCTCTCTTGATGGTGTAGAAAACCCAGACAAAAATGGAACTCAAAGGGAGCTCCTAAGAAAAATGGTAGCAAAATACAACAATGATGGTGGATCAAAGTGAGACCAAAAGTATAGATCCAAAGTGATCTTTAGGCAACAAAAGGTAGTGAGTGAATGTAAAAATCCTTCTATTTATAACAAAATATTGAGTTAGTCTACATATTGGTGCATAATTAAAATATTATTAACCAAATCAAGATCCAACTTTTATGGAATATTTTATTATATTTGTTGGAGGGAAAAAGAATTTGACTTGGGTCAAATCCCTTTATTTATAAATAATAAATAAATAAATGATTTATTCATTATTTTAAGGATGTGGTTGAGTAATAATCAGATAAATAGTGATTTATTTAATTATTTATAAGTTATTTAGTCACATTTAACAAGGAATATTATTTAAATGAGGTTTAAATAATTATTCCTAGAAAATAATAAGATAAATAATCATTTATCTAATTAATTTTCCTGTTTTGGGTTAAATATGACTATGAATATTAATTAAACTATTGTTTAACTAATTATTCCTTGAGGAAAATCAAACAAATGTGGATTTATTTAATATTTCCTCATGGGGTTTCCTGTTTAGACCATAAACAACTTAATAAATGTGGTTTACTAAGTTATTTTTCATAGTGAAAGCAATTTTACTTAGGGTAAAATTGGTCTTACATGGTGTACTTAGGTTCATCTAAAGGTTAAATGACCAAAAAATGGTGTAACAAGCATTGTAGGATTTGTTGAGGCTGAAAAGACCTCTTGAAGGGAGCCTGATTTCTATTAGCTTCATTTTGATTGGCTCTAGTAGCTGGTTTATTTTCTACCTCTATTTTTAACATCTTAGAGGCAAGTTCCTTGATCAAATTGGAAATTTGATCAATATTTTATTTTGCTGAAAGAGACTTAGAATTAGAAGGCTTTTCTTCTTTCATATTTTTTTGTCTTTTGCTGCCTTTTCTTCCTCCATTTTAAATTTATTAGAAGCCATGAGATTATACTGCACTCCAATTGCAGCCTTTTGCATACTTGTCAGTGTATGTGATTTTTTAGCCCTCAACCATAAGGCAAGCTCAGAATCTAAAGCATTTGCAAAATTTATCATAGCTATGGTTTCAATGGGTTTAATATCTTCAGGAATTTTCTGATAAATCTTATTAAACCTCTTAGTAAAATCAGCTAATGACTCGCCTTCTTTCTTCTTTAGAGTTCCAAATTATGTAAGATAATAAACATAGTCTTTCCTATCACCCCAATGCTTCACAAATATCTCTTCTAATTCATCAATTCCTGTTATTGAATTTGGAACCAAACTTCTAAACCATTTTTGAGCTTCACCATCCAAGCTCTTAACAAAGAGTCTTAACCAGACATCTTCATGTTCAATATTCTGATTGTCAGCATAACTATAGAAAGCCACTAAAGTTTCTTCAACAGAAACTCCTTCTCATTCCCCAATGTATTTTGGAAGATATTTCAAGTAATCTCCTTGGGGAAGTGGATGTAAGTGTTGAGGGAGGAAAAGTGGTGCATATCTCGCAACCACTATCTGTTGCATCCTTGTAAGGGCAGGTTGAGCCATATTTTTTTGATGTGCAATTGATGTAGTTGTTTGGGAAATAGGGATTACAATTGGTGAATTATGATTCTAATTTAGGACAGTAAAAAATTGGGGGTATTGAGCTAATTTTTTAGGCTTTGGAATTGAGCAGATTTGGTTTTAAAAAAGATGAAAAGAGGATGTCTTGAATTCTCCTTCAGTATAAGAATCAAAATCTAAAGTTGTCACTTGAGGGGATGGAGTTAATTCAGCCTTATTTTTTTGAGTAAGGAAATCAGATAAGTTAAAAGTAAGACCTTCAGGTATAAACTCTTCAAAAGGATGAGATGAAGATGACCCAACAGCTGGATTTAGAGAAAAAGGAAAATACTCTTGTTGAGGGGTAATAAGACACTGGTATTCAGGATGATTCTGAAGGAAATTTAAAATAGTCTTGAAGTCTTCTTCAGTCAAAATATCCCTATCAATAAAAGGTGAAATAGCCAATACTTTTTCTAATTCCCCTTCATTCAGTACAAATTCTTTTGACTTATTTTCAACACTTAGAAATTCAGTTTCTTCCTCTTTGACTAGAACAGTACTTATTTCAGATTTACTAGGTGATATTTCAGTTGAACCTAGGTTAACAACATCCACTTTATTTTCTAGAGGAGTAGCTTCAACTTGATATTTTTCAATAGAATATTTTGAAATTAAAACCTCTTTATATTCTAAGGTAGATGAAGGTACCTTTTTATTTGGAACATACTTTTTGTGTACCTTCTTCATTGACTGAGATGTGGCTTCAACTGATCTTTGTTTTCCTTTAGCATCTTTGATGATTTTCTCTGGGTCAGAAAATGGAGTCACAGTTGGAGATCTCTGATTCCTCCTTGTAGAAGGAGGTCTTGAAACCCCTCTTCCTCTTAGTGGATTCGCCAAGTGAACAAATTTTCAGCCTTCTTCGGGTCACCAATTCTTGTTCACCATCAAGAACTGATTATCAGCAATTCGTAACAATAGACTCGGGATAATACTTCGTTACAAGGCCTTCTTCTCCCAGCAGACGCACCAAAAGATGTTGGTGCTGGAATCAGCACTTGGACTGCAACAAACACCTGACCAAACACATCCTAAACTCTAAGTAAATTTTAGTGATTTGTTTTATTGGGTTGGTAGATGGTATAAACTCTGATTCATTGAAAAGAGATTTCGGTCACATCCATAGTTCTACTAATGAGGGTGTTGGAATCTAATGTGGTAGCAGAGTGAAAGTTTGTAGCCTATGAGGAGAGGGAACTGTGAGATATTAAAGGAAACAGTAGGTCTTTGAAACATAAATATACTACATTTAGTATAAATTAAAAAAAGTAGAATTTTGAAAACATTTCATTGAGAGAAAGCTATTCCTAGTCTGACAATATTCTCATTGAAATATCATGAAGAATAACTATCATTAATGATTCTCTTCCACTGTTATAACATTTATTTCACCAAGAATTCTCATTGTGTGAGACTAACAAAAACTGATAAAACACATAACATGTTTAAGAGACTGATAGGAACCATAATAGCATAATAGTTTGCAAATTGTAACTGAAATAAAGAAGATATGGAAACACAAGTAAAGTAGACAATACATGACACAACAAATTGGTAATAAGTCCTTAGTAGTATCATTCCATTTCATTCACAAAAAATATTACAGATCATATGAGTCAAATTATAATACCATCAACCAACCCTGAATTCATCTCAGTTTGGCATGTATATACCAAATATGATATTGTCATCTTCCACAGAAAAAGGTATATATGTTTCAAAAGTCATTACAACCTCATGCAAGAGGTGAGGCTTATCCCTTAATCTTAATTACAAACTGATATATTAAAAACAAGATAAACATCATGAAGGCATCATGAAGACTGTCACTCTGAAATGGTTGTGTGAGGTGGAAGCCTATTAGAATACCACTCTCATGTTTTGGTGTAACCAATCTTCAGCAAAATGTGTAAAAACAATCGGAGTGACAAGTCGCTGTCTCCTTTTAAATGTGCGAAATATAACCATGGTATTTCGAAGAAGAATGGATATAAGACACCTAGGAGCGTCCATTGCAACTAAAAAAACCCTTCCACTTCACCTATTTAATGTCACCGTCATGATTCAAACCAAATATTTTCTCCAAGTAAGCCATGTTCTTTATTCATCAAGGCAAATATTCTAATGACCTCTACTTTAGTCACCCTTTTATCAAACCACTTTCTTCCATGTATAAATTTTGATGCAGCACGAAAGTGCATTTTAACATATATACCATGGACCTGTGGGTTATGGCCCACATAAACTCCCTTTACTCGCAGCATATTGCAATATCGGAGTTTTATAAACATACATATGCATTCAATAAACAATTATCACTTTATTGAAACTTTAAATAAAATCCCAATCGCTCCCAAACAACATGCATACACATGGAACTGTGGTTCTAGGGTCCCAAAGCATGGTGACCAATCGGAAGCAATCGCAGTTCGCAACTTACACAAGTTACCGCAAATCGAAAAATATAAAAAATAGCTTTAAATGGTAAACAATAACAATGTCGATGCGAAGTTGCGATGACGATATCACAACTTCCTAATCTTATCACAAATCAGTTTCCCGCAAGTTTAACTCTATACTGATAACGGTTAAACCATAAATTATGTGATGTGTGATATGCGCTGGTGCGCTACCTTGATATGTGGCCCTTCTCCTCATCGCATCGCAATCCAAATAACATACTGCGCGATTGCCTTAACAGTAAATTTTAAAATCTGTGATTTGAAAAATCGCTCTATTTTTTATTTAACCTCCATCATTGATCCGTGCCCAGATCTAACGGTCCTCACTTCTCGCCCTTAATTGCATCACAACTTATATTGTTTAGTTTGCAATGTCATCTTAGCCATAGTCTCTTCCCCTTCAGATCTGTGATTGGATCATGACCGTCTGCTCATCTTGCACATGGTTCTTCTTCGGATCTCCCACTCTACTGGTCAATCTGTTTTCTTCAGGCAGCACTTTGCTTTTAAAGAACTCTAGTTGCAATACTGTCCACGAAGCCTTAATTTCCCTACATTGAAAACTGAAACTGCTTGTTGGAGGAGTGGTATCTATTTACCTATAGCCTCTTTCTTGAGATAACCAAAATCTTAGTGAAATAGCTACTCTTTTCACTGTGTGGAATACATGACTTTCATTTCTGAGAAATAGTTGCCCTTTACTACATTACTATTTTGACAATGAAATTGCAACAAAGGTAGCTATTATTCCAGACTAGATGGCTGCAACTTTATTACCCAAACAACAAATAACCTTCAACACTAACATAAGTCAAAATAGAGATTTTAACTTATTTTAGGACTCTAAAACACGATGACACCTATTCACTTAAAAATACCTTGATGTTGGGACTCTTTTTAACCTTTATTGGAAATGACTCAAAATTTGGACATGGACTAGGACACAATAAAAAAAATTTGAAAACAGTGACACAATGGTGATTACACCATTAAAATTTTCAGTGCTAACAGGAGGGATACCTCTAAGATTTATAATCACCAATTCCCTGTCATGCATAGTTTCCCAAACTCTCTGCAATTGGTATTTAAGACGTGATATCTTCATTATGTAGGATTGCACTGAATCTCCTCTATTCATATTCATATCTTTGAGTTGATATTTCAAGGAGAGGATTTCATTCAAATACTCCATAAATGGTAGCTATATTATCATACATGTCCTTAGACTTTTTCAAACTCCCAACACAAGCAAGTAAATTATCTTGTAAATCATCAACTATAATTTTCTTTTATTTTAACTCACCTTTCTTGTACTTGTTCTTGGGAACAATGGAAGCATTATCTGGAGGCTTAGATACCTTTCCTTGAATGTATTCCAAAACATCATTGTTATTAGCTTTGATATCCAACCTATTCTTCCAACCGATAAAGTTAGATGAGTCACCTAACTTCTCATTTTCCTTGAATAAATAGGAACACATATTGAGATTAAATAGGCTCCTTATTTACTACTTTAGGCTAATTCAATTATTCAATTAGAAATATGGTGATAGAATCACAAGTTATCAAGAAATTTAATCTAAACCAAGATACACAATTCTACTCTACTACTCTGTAGAAATTAATTCAAAATTTAGAACAACATTCGCAAACATGCATCATCAAATAAAGATGTAAATAGATGTTTCTAGGGGACAAAAACTGATAAAAACCCCTCAATGCCATTTTGCATTAATAAAGTGAATTGAGAAAAAATTACAATTGTGATTTCTCGCTCTGAGGACAAACTACAAGAGTAAACTTGTTGTCACTTTGCCTGCACTCGCGATGCTTTCACCCACAATGCTTGCACCCACATTTCATTCACTTGCCATGCCCATACTAACTCTTCCCGCACTCAGGCTGTCAGCACTCACTCTTATTTCCTTGCACAATTTCTGAAGAAATAGGCTCCTATTCTCCCCCTATTTTCTTATGCAATTCCCAAGTATTTATCACTAGACCAATACTCTAAATTGTACACTCAATCTAGTATATAATTAATTTTACACTTCCTTGGAATCTCCAACACACCTGAGAGATTCAAATTCCTTGCATGCATAAGCCATTTTTGGTTGATTGATCAGTTAATTGGATTATCTCTAAGTTAGACTATTTTCCTACTGTACAACTGGACTTCCGCTAGTTCTATTAATAATTAGAACTAGTTTAACTAAACAACAACTGGAAATAACTGACCTTGATTGCTACAAATTAGCAATCACACATGCTTATCTAAACTCCAAGCCCTCTAACTCAAATTTACTGAGCTAACTAAGTAACAAGATCCATGTCACCTCAGTTAATTACCTCTGAGTTCTCTGTTGATGTGGAAATTCAATTTTTCTCAATTTTACCAAGGCAAAGTCAAATTGATACTTTCGTGCTACACTTCTCAACACTCCCTCTTAGCAATAAAAGGATTTTAAACCACCCCTATTCTGCACTTATGGAATGTATTGTAGCACTACCTCTCATTGTTGTTGTTTCTACTGCAACAATTACAACTGAGAAATCACCAAAATACTGAATCACTTGTGCCTTTGCAACTGTCTACTAGGAAAATTATGTTGTTGCTAACTCTAATACTGAGCCTCTTGATCCATTTTCAACAATCCTTTGCACTCCTCAATATCTGATCAGGGGCTCATTTTTATGCTCAAAAATCAAAGTTCTTAGAATGGCTCAGAACCTAAACAACTGCATAGTACTCGTCGTTCTAAATATGGCGCACTTCGTTTCACGAAAAATGGTCTTCGTATGCTCACATAAACGAGTTCTGTTCGCTTTGCTAAATAGGCAATTTTTTTTTTAAAATGACAGACAAATGCCCAATCAGTAGTATGTACTGCTGACGTGGCATGCTGACAGTGCAGGATCATTTTTTGGAAATTTCCTTCGGCGAATGGTGAGTTTCCAAGTGGAAGCATGGTATTGGTCGATTTTTGGGTTATGTGGTGAAATTATATTGGTTCATTTTGGGCCAATAGGGTGAGGACACGTGGTGCATCCTGGGGTCGCCACATGCCCTCCCCAAGGTTGTACAGTGGAATAATTTTCTTTTTGGTTAAGTTCGGGTGGAGATGTCGGGGTTCAACCCTGCGACCTCCCACTAGTCATCGCCACGCCTTACCATTCCGCCTGCATGTTGGTTCTTAACATTCAATGGTGGCCACGTATATTTAAAATTTCAAATGGTGTATGGTAGGGGAAGGTGGGGGCCATCCCCTCAGGGCCAACCCTTGATTCATAAGACCACAACGCAAGACCACCAGCGGGAGCCAATTCGTAATGCAGAGTTTAAAAAATTAAACCATGTTAATTTAACCTTAATCATGTTTTAATGCACCTAATCCACATTTAATATTAGATTAGTTTAAAGTGTGAAATTAGCACTAAAAAATGCTTAATTAGCACTAAACTGTTACTTAACATTAATGATGGATTAAGTTATCAGACCCCCAAATTCAGCAGAGACTGCCAGTTTAGCTCCAGTTAGCTAATTTAGGGCCCGAAATAGTGGGGAAAATGTAAATGGTCATAAATCTTTGATTTTTCAACCAATTCAAGTGCAAAAAGAGGCTAGATGACCATTTTTTGGCATTCTGGACTCATTGGTGTAGGTTACAAGAGAAAAAGAGCATTATAAATAAGTCAATTTGAAAATTTGAGCATAATATAGAGGCCCAAGCCATGGAAGTTGGACCATGGAGATGTAGAGGAGGAGGGGTGAACTCCTTTATCAAATACTTGTGTTGATGTCTTGTATGGTGATGTTTTGTACTTTATTTGTTGTTGTTTAGCCTTTTCTTTTATGTTAAATTTTTCATTAAATTGACATTAAAAACACTCATGAGACTTGATAATTTGCAAGAGAACTTGAACCCTTAAGCACACATAAGAAAGAGTAATTAGCACAGCAACACTAACATACTCCATTCAGATCATTTTTGGTATTAGATCTCATGGTTATTTAGGTTTTTTTGTGCGAGAAGGGATCTAATTGTTTGCAAGTTTGTGTCATGCTTACAAGGTTTAAACACAAAAGAGGAGAAGGGAATTTGGTTGAGAGCCCTGCAGTTGGGTCAAGAGGAAGAAGGGAAAGGTTGCCAAATTCTTCAACACCAGCACATCCTCAAGTTTAATTTGAGTCTTCAGTGAGCATGTCTCGTGAATAAGAACCTATCATGACATAATATGAGAGAGCATTCAAGAAGGCATTATTTGATATGACTGAGATGGATAAAGTCCTCTATGAGGAGAGGAATTTAAGGATGCAAGGAGAAAGTTCAAGGCATCCAAGAGGAGAGGGTTCTCCAGGAGGAGGAGGCCATGGAGATGTTAAGAAGCCACCATCCACTCCACCATCATCCTCACCACCATCTTCACCTTCCTCATCATCATCTTCAACTACCACAACTCTTCCATCTGTTCATACACATACTTCAAAAGGAGCTGGTGAATCACCCTTACTTAAACTTGATGTTAAATTTGAGCTTCCAATGTATAATGGTGAAGTGACTGCAGAGAATATGGATAATTGGATTTGTCAATTAGAGGTTTATTGAAGAATTCAAAACCTTCAAGAAGGTGACATAAAGATTCAATTGGCTTCCTTGAGAATGGAGTGTTCAACATTTGCATGGTGGGAAGCAAAGACACAAGAGAAGATTAAGAAACACAGTAACATATCAATGTCTTGGTCAAATTTTATTTCTACCATTAAAAGGAAATTCTATCCTCTATCTTACATGAAAAAAGCTATTATGATTTGGCAAAGTTTTAGACAAATGAAAGTTCAAAGTGTGCAAGATTACACTCATGAATTTAGGAGAAGAGCTCTTATGCTAGGAGTTTATTTGCATAGCCAAGAAACTTTGCTAAAATATATAGGTGATTTTCATAGTTACATGAAACATACCATCCTCATGTTTAATCCCACTAGTATAGATGAGGTCAGTGTGAAAGCTACACACCTTGAGGCAAGAGGAAATTAAAATGTACAATATGAGGGTAAAAAAAAACCATTCAAGGGTGGTGAAAAAGGAAAGGGTTTCAAGGGTAAAAAAAAGAAGAATGCATTCATTAAGAAAGAAGGGGATAAAACCACATGTACTCATTGTTCCAAAGAGGGTCATGATGAAGCCCACTGTCAAAAACTTCATCCAGAATTGAGGCGTAAGAAATTTATAAATAAGAGGAAACAAAAGACAACTACTATCGCACAACAGGATCTTGGATCCAATTCAAGAGATGAGACTAAGATTGCAGCCATGGTCACAAAGGGAAAAGAAGCCATAACAAGTAATAGTTCTTCAAATTGTCACAATAACACTTCAAGTGAAGAAACGCGAATATAGTTGTTTCATGTAAGAGTGATCTCAAAACATACAAAAATTGACACACTATTTGATAGTGCGTCTCAAGCAAACTTAATATCTGTAGACTTGGCCAAGAAGCTGGATCTTGAAACCTTACCTCATCATAAGCCATACCCTTTGGGTTGGATAAGCAAAGATACAAATGTATAGGTTACAAGAAAATGCATTTTCCGGTTTGAAATTACCACAAACTTTATTGATGAAGTTGAGTTAGATGTTGAACCGCTTGAAATATCTAAAATTGTTTTGGGTAGCCCATATCTCAATGACAGGAAAGCAGTCTTCTATCGCCATGAGAAAAAGTACCACTTGTTCAAATATGGAGTGGAATATATTGTGAGAGCTAATCGCAAAAAGCTAAACCTATATTTGGTTAATGCTTGGAAAATGAAGAGACTAGTAAACTCAAGCAAAAAAATTATGCTTCTTATGATCAAACAAAATAGTGATAAGGATTTTGAATCTTTTGAAGGTTTTGATGATAGATTAAAATCTGATTTGTTTGATGTGGTAAGTCAGCATGGCGAGACGTTTCAATAGAAAAAGTGTTTACCTCCCGAGAGGAGAATCCAACATGAGATACAACTGCAGCAGGATGTTCCACTCCCTAACATTGCTATGTATTGCATGTCAATAATGGAAAGTGCAGAAATCAAGAAGAAAATCCAAGAATTTTTTAATAAAGGTATCATTCGTCCATCTACCTCACCATGTGGTTCACCGATTATATTAGGGCCAAGAAGGATGGAACATGACGCATGTGTGTGGATTTTCGTGCACTCAACAAAATCACAATAAAGAATTGTTATCCACTCCCAAGGATTGATGATTTGCTTGATCAATTGAGGTATGAAAATTATTTCATTAAGTTAGATTTAAGAAGTGGTTATCATCAAGTTAGAATAGCTAAAGAGGACATATGGAAGACCTCATTTAAAACTAAACAAGGATTGTTTGAGTGGCTTTTTATGCCTTTTGGTCTTTGCAATGCTCCAGCTGCTTTCATGAGAGTTATGAATGATGTATTAAGACCATTTCTACATGATTTTGTCATTGTATACTTAGATGATATTTTTATATTCAGCAAATCACGATAAGAACATGTCATGCATGTGAACAAGGTGCTTGATGTCTTGAGAAAAGAACAATTGTGTTTTGAAGATGTCAAAATGTGGATTTGGTAAAATTATTTAGTGTATTTGGGGCATATTGTTGGAGGAGGTGAGCTGAAGATAGACCCCTCTAAAGTTTAGGTCATTGTGAATTGGCCTACACCCAAGTCATTCATGGAGGTAAGAAGTTTTCTAGGAGCAACACAATATTGGAGGAATATCATTGCTAATTTTTCCTCTATTACAGCTCTGTTACATGAATTGGCAAGTGTTAAGAAATTCCTCCAGTGGGGAGGAAATCAATAAAAATCATTTTATTCTTTGAAGAAGAATATCATTTCAGCCGCAATATTAGCATCACCCAACTTGAGACAACCCTTTCAGATTCAAACAGATGCAAGTGACTATGCCATGGATGCAGTCCTCTTACAACATGGTAAGCCTATTTCATTCCATTTCGAAATGTTTAATGGTGCAGTGATAAATTATCCTACATATGACAAGGAGATATATGCATTGGTACAAAGTTGTGAAGAAATGGAAACATTATTTGATGGGAAAGGAAACCATCATTCACACCAATCACCAACCATTGAAATACTTGCAATCACAAACTAAATTGTTGTAGTCAAGGCACTTTCGATGGATGGGGTTCTTGAAACAATTCCACTTGGCAATCAGGTATAAGAAAGGTATATACAATAAGGTTGTTGATATGATTTCTAGGCCTATTATTAATGCAGCAACTTTACTCAAGAATACTTCTACTTTACATGAAAGTTACATTCAACAATATGCATTTGAAAATGACTTTCAAGATGTTTATTGTAATATCCCAAAATGGGAAAGACGAGAATATAGAACATATGCACAATTCCAGATAAGAATTAAACATATAAAACTGGAAAAATGTCGAAATACATCAAAACATCATACGTATGAGCAGAAACAATTGAGCCATATCATTATGTATCAACAGAAAATGAATATACACAGTGCTCCAAAAAGGGATGCACTCAAGCCATCCAAAGATGGTTGAAATAACTCTACCAAAAACTAGCATTGGAAAGTAAAATTTGTTGATGTTGCTAGAAACTATTATTATTGGGAAAAATATGTATGTGTGAGAGGTTTTTGGAATGCTTAGAAAGATTTGGGATTTTAACCACAAACGCTACTCGAAAAACCCAGAAAAACCCAGAAATGGTTTGGCCATATTTTGAGTTTGGAATTTCGGCCCTTTTTGGGTTGCACACTACACTCCTGTTGGATGAGTTACGCATTACCTGGAGACAACTGCTGATATGGGGCTGAAATAATTATCTATCTACTGCAATAGCACCCACTTAGCTCAATAACTAAAGGGCTGGTCTCTTCTCCCAATCCCAAGCTGAGAAACTTAGGATCTAGCTCCTCCACTGAATATGCAGTTGTTGCATGCACAACTGCTGGGTAATACTGCGTTGTCTAGGAGGGATGATGATATAACCTATTGAAAGATAATACAATGCTGATCCCAAGATTCTAAAGTGATTCACGAAGTGAAGGATTAATCCCCCATAGGATTCCAAGCTGAGTTGCTTGGAACTTCCTCTTCTCCTCAAACCCTCACTACAGAATTACGCAATTCCTATAGGAAATGTTGATGCATAGGAGAATAGATGGATGGCCTAATACCAGATATGTCAATTAAACTCCCAGAAGACTAAAATGGATCCACGGTGTGAAGGGTTGATCCCTCCACAAGTTTCTCAATTGAAGTACTGAGAACAGCCTTCCAACTCTCAAACCCAAGTTCAAGAATGTGTAATTCCTATAGCTAGAAGTGCAGATGAGAGTGGTTGAAAGTGGTACTGATTTCCAGATGATGAATTTTTCCCAAGAAAAACTTCCAAGTGTAGGCACTTGAAGTCCCCCATGGGTGAGGGTGGGATTCTCACTTGGGAACACCCGGTGCTAAACAGCACAACATAATTAGCTAAACAGCTGAAGCATGCAAAGAAATGTCTTACGAAACTCAACAATAAAAATCCAGACTCCCCTCCTTTGTTGCCCTCATCTTCCTTTTATGGTTGTGAGTCTTCCCTAGCCTTGGCCCACCTCATAATTTCACTGCACATGTGGCCACTAGCCTCCATAAATACTACGTTGTCCACCATGATCTCTATCACTGCTGCAATTACTCTCCACTTCCTCCATCATGTGTGCATTTAATGCACCACTTCCTCTATCACTTCATCATTATTTGTTTATGATCTTTCATTTATTCCTCCACTATCTCCATCATCTTCCTCATTATTTATCTATGACCTCCACTCTTTCTTCATTATTATGTTGCTCTACTACTCCATAATGCTACTCACTACTCAATTAACCCACATTCACACTAGGTTTATGGGTCCCCCCACCCTTTTATTTACTTAACTAAATAATAAAAGTAAGAACTCTAATATTCCAGTTAGCTGATGGAAAATTTGGAATATTACAGTCCTCCCCGCAAAAATTTTGCTTGTCCTCAAGAAACTGCAAAAGTGGATGTTGCAACAATCGATCTCCCTCCCAAGTGTCATCCTCATATGGAAGGTTTCCCAATCTGCTCCAATGTTTTATGAATGCCCAGCTCCATAGTTGCCTCTCTAGAATATCTAGAATGGAATCCAATTGTGTAGCTAGATGCCTCTCCTCATCAATGAGTCCCCAAGTGGCAACCATATGTTGTCCAAGAGCCTCTTCTCTGCATGAGATATGTGAAGTGTAGTGGTTCCTTCCCCAAGTGGAAAGTCCCAACTTATAAACTATCTCCCCAACCCATGCTACATGGACTAAGTGGTGTCTCTCCATGCTCCAATCCTTGGCCCTAGTGACCTTGCTTTCTCTAAGCATCATCTCAACACTGTGAAAAGTAGGAAATAGAGAAATATGGATTGACATGTGAAATGTCAAACCATACTCTCCCAATAGAAGCCACTGCAACAATTCATCTTGCTTCCATACCACATCATCATCATACCAAGTATGGTAGCCATACTCTCTCCAGAGAAGCCATCGCAGCAAGGCCTCCTGCTGCCACAATACATCATCATGCTACATATAAAATAGTGACATCCCAATTGATACGTGGAATTTCATATGGTGGTCATACTCTCCCAAAAGTAACCAGCACAGCCATGCCTCCAGATGCTACATATCATCACTATTGTGCAAGGTAGGAAACAGTGATATGCCAATGGACATATAAAATGCAATGCCTTGGTCGTACTCTCCCAAGAGTAGCCAGTGCAACCATGCTTCATGTTACTACATCACCTCAGTACTGTGCAAGGTATGGAACATACGAATCTGAAATTTCAGGTGGTAACCATACTCACCCAAGAGTAGCCAGCACAGCCATGCTTCCTGCTGCCCCTTGTCATAGATCTACAAGTAGCTTTTCATCCACTTTCTCATCATCTCCATCCATCTATCCAACTATGGGTGATGACTCACATCATGCACCACCTCGGTATCCACCCAATGGAGAAGCTCTCACCAGAAACTGATCATACAATAATTGACCCCCTCACTATCTATGGCCTTAGAAAGAGCATGAACCATGAAGACATCCCGGAAAGATAATTCAATCACGGGTGAAGAGATATACTGTGTGAAAATTTCAAAGCAATGTGCATACCTTGACAACGGATCAATGTTGACAATACCATCCTCCACAATTTCATGACAATCTTTACACTCCATGATATTTCAAAGTGCATCCTCCTTGAGGTATCTTCATGAGAACCTCTCACCAATGGCTAGGTAGAACCTATGAGGTTCTGAATATGCTACATGCAGAAACTTCCATTTGAGCTGTGAGGTGCTTATCAAGAAGGCTTTGTCCTGATAATGGAAGATGTTATCCATTACATGATGTCTACCATCTACCATCTTCCCATCTAATGCTTCGTAAGTGAAGTGGTCATCGGAATGCTCAAATAATAACTAGGCCCTCAAATCATCACTGCTCATCAGTGACAACACTGCTGATATCCATGATAGTTCATTTGCTATCTCATGGCCCTCTCCATACACAATCATAGTCCTGCATTGTATTGATCCACTATTTCTGCCTCTTCTGCAGTTGTTGCTCCTCCTCAAAAAGATGTTGGAGACTATGGTGGTTGGTCCTCGCCCAAAATATACTGCCAATCAAAAACTACTGGAATTTGACCAATGCATGCATAATGGCCAATATCTCTTTGTCATAAATCAAATATGACAACTCATGCGATAGTAACTTCCGGTTCTTGAAAGCTATTGTATAGCTTCCCTGCATTAGGATTGTGCTAATCCCATCCTATGAAACTCCACACTCCAACACAAAGTGTTTTTTGTAGCTCAAAAACATCAAAATGGGATAGTTATATATCTTCTCCTTGAACCAATCAATGGTCCTCTGTGCAGTGATAGTCTTATACTCCAAATCAGAAATGTGCTCTAACCCCTGGTCATGCAATTTCCCTAATGGCATGACCCCAAAAGTCTCAAGATGATGTGTTGAAACAATCTAGGGTGGAAATGTTTACACATCTTGGATCAGCTGATGCTTGGGAACATCTTGCAAAGCTACAAGAGTTCCTCTAACCGGTGCAATTGCTTCTCCAACTGCTGATGGTGATGGCTACTCCAATACTACTACACCAACGCTAGTATTTGCTTCCTCTTCTGGCATGCACCTCTTGAATCATGATTGGGACTCTCAATGTTGAATGCTCAGGACCATCTAGCAAAGATGCAAGTGCTCCTCCCACTGATGCAAGTACCTCTACTGCAGCTGGTGGTGGTGGTAGTTGCTCTTCTCCCGGAGTATCAGTTCTGACATCTTCCTTTTTCTCCTCATATACTTCCTTATCAATGTCGAAAAATGTCTCAATGGAAAGTGCCTTTGGTTTTCTTCTATCAAACCTCTTTACCAATTTTTGAGTGAATTATGCATATGCAGTCACTCTTTCATGCTTCATATTGCTTAACCACCAATCATTTGCTTCACCATCAAGGTGCAGCGCTACAATCTCAATGGCTTAATTTTCCGCTAATGGGTGTAGTTGGAAGAAATCATCTAACTTCTCCATCCAATCCTTTGTTTTTATTTTGGATGATCCATCGAATGTAGGTAGAAAGAATCTAATCTGCATATGCCCTCTTATTCTATTGTTGCTGCGGGGTCTCTGGTTCTCTTTAATCTAGAAAAACTGCTAGAAAGTCATATTCTCTTTGAATACTCTAGATTGAGATTTGTACTCTGAAAGATAATCACTCAAAGTCTCATGCTCCAAATATCCTCCATCTCCATGCCATTCATTTTCTTCTGCAAGAAAAGTGGGCATAGTAAGGTGTTGTGGAACTTTCTGCACCGTCAGTTGCTTATACTGCTGATAAGAAGTGCTCAGACCTTCTCCATTCTGAAACCCTGTTGAGGTTTCCTTTTGCCTTTCCCTTCTCATTTCTTTGATTTCCATGGTGAGATCCTAAATAGATCTGAAGAGAAGTGTGGAAAAACTTAATCCTTTCGCCACGGAAGACTTCTACTTTTTCTGCTTCTTCTTCTTATTATTATGATGTCATGAAATTCCCACAAGATGAGCCAAATTTCATGCTCTGATACTACTGTAATATCCCAAAATGGGAAAGACATGAATATAGAACATATGCACAACTTGAAATGAGAATTAAACATATAAAACTGGAAAAATGCCAGAATACATCAAAACATCATACATATGAGCATACACAACTGAGCCATATCATTATGTATCAACAAAAAATGAATATACATAGTGCTCCAAAAAGGGATGCATTCAAGCCATCCAAAGATGGTTGAAACACTCTATTGAAAACTAGCACTGGAAAGTAAAAACTATTGCTGCTGCTGGAAACTATTGTTGTTGGGTGTTAGTACCCTATAATCTATAGTATCACAAGGTGACTGACTATTCTTTTCATATCTTGTATATTGAAAATAATATTCCATGGCTGTCATTTATTTCCAGAAAATAAAATCCTTACTGTCAAGAGCCTCAAAGGAAACAATCTTCCTTTTTAGTTCAGTTGAAAGAGGAAAGTGTTGTCGATAAGGTGTAATGGTGAGAAAACTTCATTTCTGCCCTCATTCATTTCATTTACCCTCTTTTACCTTTCATTTTCACAAAATATGAAGTCCCACGCTTCATTCCTTTCAAAACCCCTTTTTAACTATTAAAATTTGATTTTTATAGTTAAAAAGGCAGCTCTACCCAACCACTAACATCCATTTCATATTTCCCTCTAAACTTACCCTATATCCCTTTTATTGCAGCTCTTCCCACACCACATCCAACCTTATATTTATATCATACATTACCTATGGGGTATAGTATTTATCATTCCTCGCACTTAACTGTATTAAAGCCTTGAATTCCATCAGCCTTTTGCATCACAAGTCTGCAAGCTCCATTTGTAACACCATTGACGAATCCTATAAACTCCTCGATGCGACATGGGTGGGACCTGATCGCATATATAAAATCACAAGTTCCAAAGGATAAGCGCATAATATTATGTTTAAACGTCGAAGTGCGATTTGCGACATTGGTGGGACCCATTTCCCTACCATGTCACCCTTTTTTACCGCCCATCGCACATCGCATGCGATATGATATAACAGCTAACCATGGAGACTTAAAATTCAGAAATTTTGATTTGCGGTGAGTTTTGGGTTGCTATGTTGCGATGCCATATCGTCATCGCATATCGCAATCGGCAATTTCTATGTTTATTGTTAAGGAATCACAAGTTAAGCGTTGTATGTTGCGATGTGATATAAGTCGAGCATGATTTTACTGTTGCATCAAATCATTGGGCTTAAACTCCATTCCCTTACTCGTTCATCCACCACTCATCCACCTTACCCCGCTTCCCTCTAATGGCCGATATAGATTTTTGATCCCTCTCTCCATCTGATTTTTACCACCAGGAAGGGGGGGGGGGGGGGGTTCCGAAATGGGCAACTTCCTGGCCCGGGCCCTACCCTTGTGTGGAGGCACCAAAGCATTTCGCACCCCCCTGGCCAATAACACCTACTTCCTTCGATCCCCTCCAAAAAGTGGTTTTCACCACAGTCAAAACCGTCGCACCTATTCAATTTTCTGCCAATTCACACTGCTCCACGCCTCCGGCCCCCACTGCTCAATGTCAACTCCCGCCACCTCTGCCTCACATCCACTCACCAATCCACCTCCCTACCACGTCGACTCCTGCCACCGCTGCTCCTTGTCGACAAACCAACTTCTGCCACCATTTCTTCATGCAATCTTTCCATGCCTTTTCCATCCAAAGGGGACAGTGGGTTTCAAACTATGGTATAAGTTACCATCTATAAATATAAGGCGAGTTTAATTTTTTGAACTCCATTGTAGTATTAACCGACGCAGTAAAGATAGAGGACGTTTAACAGAAAGTGGCCATCATTACAGCCAACACACTCTACTCAGCAACCGTTTTACACCAAGGTAGAGCCAAGATGTCAGAGACATCATTACCTCTTCAGCATCAGACAAAGCTAGATTATGATCATTTCAATATTAATAACGGACTGCTACAACCACCGTCTTGGCCAGATTTATCTTGTCACTATCGTTGCATGGTTCCAATTGATAAATTTATGCTCGAATGTAATTAATGACAATCACTACAGTAGATAGAGGAACCAACTTAAGTTTTAGTTAGATACTACATGCATTAGCAATATTAAAAAGAGGCCCGAGAATGGAAATACCATTGTAAAGGCTCATCGAGTTGTAAACACTCTTTTTGATGAATGAAGGGACACACAGTGTTTCCATATTCTTGTGTTATGATCTGTGGTGAAGTGTTTTCTCCATGTAATTTGTTATTCTATTGTTTTATTTCTTTACTGTTGATATGAAATTTCTGTGTAGGATTTTCCATCAGGCACCCTGCTCAGTCTTGAAACAGTAATTTATGTTTTCTTCTGAGATTTGAATGCAGAATTCAGAGACAGTCTGCTCTGCATTCACATTGAACCTTAATCTCCTCCTCCTTTCCATTTCACAAGCTGTAAATATCCATTGACATGGCTAGATTTCCTGGTCTCACATGATCTTAGTTATTCATCCATTTGAATCTATTTACCCCTGTTTGAATACATAGCCCAATGGCCCTCTTCTGATGTCTCAACCACAAACTTTAAACAAACCCCATGCACTAAATAGCTAGCCTAAAATTCCCTATAAACAAAGCTATATCTAACAGAGAGATCCCTCTCTGGGTCTAGGAGGGCTAGATCCTAGGCTCAAAGCGGTTTTGAAGTTGCCTTTGTAGTTTTTATTCAGCCTCAAAATTACAGAGTGATAACATAGTGGCAGCCATATTGAGGAACGAAATTTATCTTCTTCGGAAAAGTACATCAAATTTCAGATATGATTACTGATGGTGGACACTGACCAGACACAAGAAGGTTGAATTATTCACCTGGCGAATCCATGATTCCAAGAACCTAGCTTTTGAGAATTCATGGTGACTCTACAACATGCTGACCAGAGTTTCTATTGAACAAGATGACAAGGTTTGTGGCAGATATTTTATCTTGTGAATATTTAAATGCATTCAGGAATCAGTTATCAGAATTTCAGCTTGATGGAGATTTTCTAGAGGTTGTCTTTCTCATTTTGAAATCAAGCAAATTTGGTCTTGAACCTAAAACATGTTTTCTGGAGGTAGTTATTGAACGATACGAAAATGGCATTGAACTTTTGAATTCTCAAATTCAGTTATATAATTTTTAAGATCCTAAAGAATTCTTGGAAAATATTCCTTCTCCAAAGCAAGAGGAAATTTTACTACCTTTTGACTTACATATTGAGGATAATCATGCTTTCTAGTGCAAAACTAAATATGTGGTTTTAAGGTTTAATACCGAGGATACAACTGATCAACTAGTCATTGAAGGCCTAGAAGCAAATATCATAAATCATGCTTTTATCGATCCTATAGCAGACTATATGGAGGTTATTTTTAGCTCAATTTTTCAAACATGTATTCTCTATAAGGATCAAATGCATCAGTAGTTGCCTTTACCTATTACCACCTTTATTATGTGGACACAAAATCAAGTTATACTTCTAATTTTCTTGACAAATAGTCAAGTTGTCCATTTGTTTCTGTTGCTACTTGACTGGCTGCAATGCCATTATTGTATCATTTAGAACAATAGTAATTTTAGTAGGGTAGGGTAGGTAGGTGTGCAAATAAACCAATACTCTGAGAATATTTCTAGTTTTAGATTCATAATGCTCTTTAGTTTTCAGTTCAAGTGTGTTCCATACTTTGTTCTACAAAGAGTGTTGTTTTTAGCTTGAATATTTTCAGCCACAGAGGTTTGGTAGCAGATTAAGTTGCAGATTTGGGATCAGCCCAATGGATTAGGCTACTAATCTAAGGTGTTCTTGACACCTCCTGAAGGAGATTCCATCCCCAGCTGGAGCCTCTGTTAGTACCCTATAATCTATATTATCACAAGGTAACTGACTATTCTTTTTAGATCTTGTATATTGAAAATAATATTCCATGGTTGTCATTTATTTCTAGAAAAGAAGATCCTGACTGTCAAGAGCCTCAAAGGAAACAATCTACCTTTTCATTTTATTTGAAAGAGGAAAGTGTTGTTGATAAGGTGTAATGGTGAGAAAACTTCTTTTCTTCCCTCATTTATTTCATTTACCCTCTTTTACCCTTCATTTTCCCAAACTCTAAAGTCCCACGCTTCATTCCTTTCAAAAACTCTTTTTAACTATTAAAATTCAATTTTTATAGTTGAAAAGGCAGCTCCGCCCACCCATTAACAACCATATCATATTTCCCTCTAAACTTACCCTATATGCCTTTTATTGCAGCTCTTCCCACACCAGAGCGAACCTCATATTTATATCATACATTACCTATGGGGTATAGTATTTATCATTCCCTGCACTTAATCGTATTAAAGCCTTGACTTCCATCACCTTTTCACATCGCAAGTCTGAAAGCTCCATTTGTAACACCATTGATGAATCCTATAAACTCCCCAATGCGACATGGGTGGGACCCGATTTCATATTGAAAATTGCAAGTTCTAAAGGATAAGCACGCAAGATTATGTTATAAATGTCGAAGTGCGATTTGCGACATTGGTGGGTCCCATTTCCCTGCCACGTCACCCTTTTCCACCGCCCATCGCACATCACATGCGATATGATATAGCAGTTCACGACGAAGACTTAAAATTGTGAAATGCTAATTTGCGATGAGTTTTGGGTTGCTATGTTGTGATGCCATATCGTCATCGCATATCGCAATCGAAAATTTCTACGTTTATTGTTAAGTAGTTACAAGTTAAGCCTTGTATGTTGCGATGCGATATTAGTAGAGCCCGCTTTTACCTCATGTCAAATATTTGCACTTAAACTCCATTCCCTTACTTTCTCATCCACCACTCATACGCCTTACCCCGCTTCCATCCAACGACCGATATAGCTTTTCGGCCCCCACTCTCCATCTGAGTTTTACCACCAGGGGGGGTCATAAATGGACAATTTCCTAGCCCAGGTCCTACCCTTAAGTGGTAGCACCAGGGAATTTCGCACCCCCCCGCCGATACCAACTACCGCCTTCAACCCCCTCCGAAAAGTGGTTTTCACCACTATCAAAACCACCATGCCTATTCAATTTTCTGCCAATTCACGCTACTCCATGCCTCTGGCCCCCGCTGCTCCATGTCGACTCCTGCCACCTCTTCTTCACATCCACTCAACAATCCACCACCCTACCACATCGACTCCTGCCACCACTACTCCTCTTCGACAAATCAACTTCTGCCACCATTGCTTCACACAGTCATTCCACTCATTTTCCATCCAAATGGGACATTGGGTTTCAGACTATGGTATAAGTTACCATCTATAAATGGAGGGTGATTTTATTGTTTTTAACTCCACTGCAGAAATAACCGACGCAGTAAAGACAGAGGTCATTTAACAGAAAGTGACCATCATTATAACCAACACATTCTGCACAGCAACCGTTTTACACCAAGGTAGATCCAAGATTTCTTAGCCATCATCTCCTCTTCAGCATCAGACAAAGTCGTATTTTTATTATTTCACAATTAATAACGGACTAGTACAACCACCATTTTGGCCATATTTATCTTGTCACCGTCGTTGCATGGTTCCACTTGTCAAAAAATTTCTTGAATGTAATTAATGACAATCACTGCAGTAGATAGAGTAACCGACTTAAGTTTTAGTTAAATACTGCATGCATTAGTAGTATTAAAAAGAGGCCCGAGAAGGGAAAGACCATTGTAAAGGCTCAATGGGTTGTAAACACTCTTTTTGATGAATGAAGGGACACAATTGTTTCCATATTCTTGTGTTATGATCTCTGGTGAAGTGTTTTCTCCATGTAATTTTTTATTCTATTGTTTCACATATTTTTTTCTTTCTTTACTGTTGATAAGAAATTTTTGTGTAGGATTTTCCATCGGGCACCCTGCTCAGCCTTGAAACAATGATTTATGTTTTCTTATGAGATTTTAAAGACAAATTCAGAGACGGTCTTCTCTACATTCACATTGAACCTTAATCTCCGCCTCCTTTCCATTTTACAAGCTGTAAAGATCCATTGACATGGCTACCTTTCCTGGTCTTACATGATCTCAGTTATTCATCCATTTGAATATATTTACCCCTATTTGACTCCATAGCCCAATAGCCCTCTTTTATTGTCTCAACCACAAAATTTAAACAAACCCCTATGCACTAAATAGCTAGTATAAAATGCCCTATAAGCAAATATATATCTAACAGAGAGATCCCTCTCTCAGTCTAGGAGGGCAAGATCCTGGGCTCGAAGCAACTTTGATGTTTCCCCTCCGGCATTCTATCTTTAGCCTTCGGAATTATGGGGAGCTAACATTAGGATGAAGATCTATATGTGAGATGTTTCTAGTGTGCTCAAAAAGATCAAATATTTTAACCATGGACTCTACTCGAAAAACCCAGAAATGGTTTGGCCATATTTTAAGTTTGGAATTTCGACCCTTGAGTTGCACACTACACCCCTACTAGTTGAGTTACACACTCCCTCGAGACAATTGTTGATCTAGGGCTGAAATAATGATCTATCTGCTGAAATATCACCCACTCATCTCAATAATGGAGGGGTTGGTCCATTCTCCCGATCCCAAGATGAGAAACTTAGGATCTAGATCCTCCATTGAATATGAAATTTTTGCATGCACAATTGATGGGTAATATTGCGCTGTCTAGGAGGGTTGATGATGTAGCCTGCTGATAGATAATACAATGATGATCCCAGGCCACTAAAGTGATTCCCAGAGTAAAGGATTAATCCCTCATAATATTCCAAGCTAAGTTGCTTGGAACTTACTCTTCTCCTCAAACCCTCACTGCAGAATTACGCAATTCCTGTAGGTAATTTTGCAGCATAGGAGAATATATGGATGGCCTGATGTCAGATATGTCAATGAAACTCTTGGAAAACTACAATGGATCTATAGTGTGAATGGTTGATCCCTCCACAAGTTCCTCAACTAAAGTACTAAGAACAACCTTCCAACTCTCAAACCCAAGTTCAGGAATGCGTAAATTATGTAGCTGGAAGTTCAGATGAGAGTGGCTAAAAGTGGCACTGATTTTTGGATGATGAATGTTGCCCAAGAAAACCTTCCTAGAGTACGCACTCAAAGTACCTCGTGGGTAACGGTGGGATTCCCACTCGGGAACACCCAGTGCTAAACAACACAGCAGACTTAGCTAAACAGTTGAAGCGTGCAAAGAAATGTCTTACGACACTCAACAATAAAAATTCAGACTCCCCTCCTTTGCTGCCCTCATATTCCTTTTATGGTTGTGAGCTTTCCCTAGCCTTGGCCCACCTCATAAATGCACTGCACATGTGGCCACTAGCCTCCATAAATACTGTGTTTTCCTCGATGATCTCCATCACTGCTGCAATTACTCTCCACTTCCTCCATCATGTGTGCATTTAATGCACCACTTCCTCCATCACTTCATTATTATTTGTTCATGATCTTGCATTTGTTCCTCCATTGTCTCCATCATATTCCTCATTATTTCTCTATACCTCCACTCTTTCTTCATTATTATGACGCTCCACTACTCCATAATGCTACTCCACTACTCAACTAACCCACATTCATACTATAGAAGTGGATTTTATTCATCTATTGGGTTTATGGGTCCCTCCGCCCTTTTATTTACTTAACTAAATAAGAAAATTAAGAACTTTAATATTCAAATTAGCTGATGGAAAAATTGGAATATTAAATTTATGAAAACTTGATACAAGGTCGTCAAATTGAGGAATTATATTATCATGTTCATAATAACTTGTTGTATCAATTGGGCAAGCTTTGTATTCCACAGGGTGAGAGAGTAAATGCCATAAGGGAAGCACACACTTCTCTTATTACGAGAAATTTTAGTGTAAGAAAAATAATGGGAAATATTCAAAGGTATTGTTATTTGCCTCGTATGCTTGAAAGTGTGTCACGTTTTATTGAAGGTTGTTCTTTATGTGTAGTCAGTAATCCTAGTAATAGGAAGTTAGGATTATACACACCACATCCGGTTCCTTCACATCCATGGGAGAGTATCTCTATGGTTTTTGTAGGAGGTATTCCTTTGCAAAAAAGAGGTCATGATTATTTGTATGTAGTTGTGGATAGGTTTAGCAAAACATGTACTTTGATGCCATGTAAAAATCAAGTTACAGCTGAACAAACAACTCATATTTTCTTTCAAAATATTTGGGTTCATTTTGGGTTGCCTACATCTATTGTAAGTGATCGTGATTCTCGATTCGTTGGGAGTTTTTGGTCAAGTTTGTGGGACTTGAAGGAAACTAAGTTGAAGAAGAGTACAGCCTTTCATCCACAAACAGATGGTCAAACTGAGGTTGTCAACAAAAAATTCATTCATCTTCTTAGAGGATATTGCATCAAACATCATAAGTTGTGGGATGAACAGTTTCATTACTTTCAACATGCTTACAACTGTGCAAATAATTCCTCTACTCAAATATCGCCATTTGAGGCATGTCTTGGTTACTTGCCAATGTCTCCATTAGATTTCATCTTTGGGAAATATGTAGCTATCAATATACATAGTGACATAGATAAAGCAAAGAAATCCATAGAGAAAATTCAGTTGATTCATCAAACAGTGCAAGATCAACTAGAGAAAATTCAAGGCAAGTACAAAGCGAGGCGTGACAAACATCAGGTGGACCATAAGTTTCAAGTTGGTGACGAATTTTGGCTTAAAATTAGCAAGGAAAGGCTTCAAGGAGAAGGTAAAAAGCTAAAACCAATCTGTGATGGCTATTTCAAAATTCTAGAAAATATTGGTAATAATGCCTTCAAGCTTGATTTGCCTTCATACATGCAAATTTATTCAGTTATTGATGTTGAAAATTTGAGATTATATGAGCCTCCTTTGATTGAATATCAAGGAGAGAATGTTTAGCTACCATCTATTGAATATTTTTCTCCGGATTTATTTTTTTGAGCTACATCAAGACACCATACTTGACAGGAGGACAAGGACATTGACAAGAGGAAGTGTCGACTATATTCGAGTGGGGCTTAAAGGAAAAAATCCTTCTAAGGCCAAATGGATTGAAATTGGAAAGGTGAGGGAATTGTACCCTCACCTATTCCTCAATTGAATATGATATTTTGGGGTCCAAAAGCTTCGAGTGGGGAGGAATGATCAGGGGCTCAATTTTATGCTCAAAAATAAAAGTTCTCAGAATGGCTTAGAACCTAAATGACCATGTAGTGCTCGTTATTCTGAATCTGGCACACTTTGTTTCACGAAAAATGGTCTCTGTATGCTCCTGGAAACAAGTTTTGTCCTCTTTTCTAAACAAGCAAAATTTTTAAAAAATGATAGACAGATGCCTAGTCAGCAGTCTGTACTGCTGACATGGCACGGTGACTTTGAAGGGTCATTTTTTGGAAATTTCCTCTGGTAAATGGTGAGATGCCAAGTGGCACCATGGTATGGATCAAATTATGGGTTATGTGGTGAAGTTATATTGGTTCATTTTGGGCCAACCAAGTGAGGACACGTGGTGTAGCCTAGGGCCGCCACGTGCCCCCCCCCCAAGGTTGTACTATGGAATTTTTTTTTTTGGTTAAGTATGGGTGGAGGCGTCAGGGTTTGACCCCGTGACCTCCCACTAGCTAGTGCCACACCTTACCATTCCGCCCGCACATTGGTTCTTAACATTCAATAGTGGTGACATCTATTTCAACTTTCAAATGGTGTATGGCGGGGGAAGGTGGGGGCCAGCCCCCGATCCATAAGACCACAACGTAAGACCACCGGCGGGAGACAATATGTAATGTGGGGTTTAAAAACTTAAACCATGTTTATTTAACCTTAATCATGTTTTAATCCACCTAATCCACATTTAATTCTGGATTAGTTTAAAGTGAAAAAATAGCGCTAAACAATGCTTAATTAGCGTGAAATTGTTACTTAACATTAATGAAGGATTGAGTTAGCAAACCCCAAAATTCAACTAAGACTACCAGTTTAGCTCCAGTTAGCTAATTTAGGGCCTGAAATAGTGGGGCATATGTAAATGGTCATAAATTTTGGATTTTTCGAACTATTCAAGTGCAAAAAGAGGCTAGGTGACCATTTTGGGCATTCTGGACTCATTGGTGCAAGTCACAGGAGAAAAAGAGAATTTTAAACATGCCAATTTGACAATTTGAGCATAATATAGAGGCCCAAGCAATGGAATCTGGACCAAGGAGATGTAGCCCAGGAGGGGTGAACTCCTTCATCAAATACCTGTGTTGATGTCTTATATGGTGATGTTTTGTACTTTATTTGTTGTTGTTCAACCTTTGTTTTTATGTTAAATTGTTCATTAAATTGACATGAAAAGCAATCATGAGACTTGATAATTTGCATGAGAACTTGAACCCTTAAGCACACATAATACATTGAATTCATAATATGAAAGAGTAATTAGCACAACAACACTAACATACTCCATTCAGATCAGTATCTGACTGACACTGATCCTCCTGCTACTGAATACTATGGGCCCCTGTAGCAAGGTAATGATCCCCGAGGAGAACTTCTCAATGGACCCTGCCCAATATTCTGCAATTATGGGGCTAGGGATCTACATTGCCCCACCTCACTTCTAGAGGTATAGCTACATGCATGGAAAATTTTTATCTACTCATACTACTCTTACTTCTCTGTTGTTGCTTCCACACTACTATAAAAGCTACTGCAATAATGAATCTCATCTCCCCAGATCCCGAAGTACTAGCTTCCATAGGGTTGCTCCCTCTAAAATCAGACTCCCTATGAGTCTCGATCTCCCTGTGGTAAATATATCTGCTCCTCAATCTACCAATATCAATGATCACAACTCCTTTTTATGTCACTAAACATTGGCTCACATATATGCCCACTAGTAGCCTTCTGGATCCATTAAGAAGTTTGCGCATAAGGTATTCTGGACCTGCCCTGAACTAGGGCTCCATAACTCCGCCTCCTAACAACTCATTAGTTCTTCAATGATCACTATACATGAGGACTTCAAGGACTTCCCACTTGTCAATATTCTAGCTACTCCAGAATGCTGCTTTTAGGGCACTTGTAATGATCCTAAATTTGTTCCAAGATCAAAAATTTGAACTTCCCTCTAGGGCATACTCCAATCTTAATCTGTTGAAATCCATTCTCCCAAATCTAAAGAAAACTGCTACACTGAAGCTGCAATTCGAAATTCCTAAAGAAAAAATTTGAAATATTGTTTCTAATGTGATTTCAAGGCTCTCATGCCATGTAGAAATATGGTGATAGGATTGCAACTGATCAAGAAATTTAATCTAAATCAAGAGACACAATTCTACTCTACTGCTTTGCAGAAATTAATTCACAATTTAGAACAACATTCACAAACATGCATCAACAAATACACAAGTACACAGATGTTTCTAGGGGAAAACAACTTCTGAAAACCCCTTAATCCTATTTTCATTAATCAAGTGAATTGAGAAACAATTACAGTTGTGAACTCTCTCTCTAAGGACAAACTGCAAGAGTAAACTTGTTCTCACTCAGCTCGCACTCGTGTTTCCCACACTCACGCTACCTACGCTCGCACTACCCGCACTCACGTAGCCTATGCTAGGTCTTCTCTCACTCGCTCCTATTTCCCCCCTATTTTCTTGCACAATTCCTTTCATGCATGAGATAGTTTTGGTTGATTGATTAGTTAACTGGATTGTGAGTCTGAGTTAGACTATTGTCCTACTGCACAACTTACCTTCCATTAGTTCTATTAATAGTTAGAACTAGTTCAATTGAATACAACTGGAAATAACTGACCTTGATTGCTAAAAATTAGCAATCACATATGCTTAATTGAACTCCAAGCCCTCTAACTCAAATTTACTGAGATGATTGAGTGACAAGATCCATGTCACCTCAGTTAACTACCTCCAAGTTGTATGTTAATGTGGAAATTTGAATTGTTTGAATTTGACCAAGGAAAAGTCAAATTGAGACTTTCTTGCTACACTTCTCAACATCTTCCATTAATAATTAATATTTCCAATTATCAAAAATAATTGAAGATAGAAAAATAAATGCAATGACAAAGGAGACAATCAACACATCAAAAAAATACACCATATTTTTAGTCAATGACCAGGGAAAAACCCACCATGGGGTAACCTTCCAAAATTATTCTTCTATTAGATTGTCATAAAATTTTAAACAAAGAGTACTAAAATGAACCAATACAAAAATGATCTAGCAAAATTAACCCAACAACATTTAGAAATATGTTCCCAACATCAATCCATATGAGAGACAACTTCTCCTATATGCGGTCAAATGTGGTCAAATTTCAAATTGTAACCCTAGATTCGAACCACGGGAAGGAAGAGGTATGCATGCAATTGAGAGCTTCCAACCACATGGATGAGCTTGCATGCCTATGTTTATAGCCTAAAATTTCCCATGTCAAACCTACAGTTGGAAACCAAAACCCTAACATGCATGTGAGCTTCAGACCCTGCAATATTAGACCTGCATGAACCAATATCCTCGACCTAGCCTCAGACCTATGCAAACCAATCAATGAATAAGTGAAGAATAAGATGCTTGGTGATGTCCAAAGGAGCTTGAGGTCACTTGTATTTATAGGCTTCCAAGGGTGTCCAATTTCCTATTGGGCTCGACCAGTCCTTTTGTGCACATGTGGGTTGTTTTTCAAAAATACATGTTCCCTTTCCAAATTGAGTGCTTCAATAATCAAAATTGGTCCTCTCGAAAAGAGAAATCTAGTCCCATGGTTATAATTTCTCACTGAGTTGCAAAATTAACAATAATATGGTGGAGTTACTTCCAATGCCATAACCCTTCATCTGAATGGCATATTGAAACAATTTCCCTTCAAAAATAAAAAAATTGGTATACCTAAGTTATTCTAAATAGTATGTTTCAATTTTCCCACCAGATCCAAGCCTCAAACCCCTAAGAGGATTGGTTTCCCACTTAGGGTTTTAATAAAAATCTAAAAAACCTCTTCCAGATTTGGTTTTTCTATACGAGGGTTTCCAATTTGGGGAAAATTAAAATGATCACTAACCTGATATGAAAGAGAGGAGACATCTAGTCTCATCTTGTCCATGGATGTCATACATATGGAAATACCACAATCTATGAATGCCTTGTTTAAAGGTGGATTCATGAATTTAAACTCCAAATTTAAAGAAGAGAGCAAATCCCCCGCAGATCGCCATACCCACAGACCCACATACGCTCGCAGGACCAAAGGATAATTTATGAGTGGGTTGGATGATAACACCGAAAGAATTTGTCGCCACACCCCCCATAATGACTCCAAAAGATGACCTATGTGGTGGAAACCCATTGGTTCGTCGACCCCAGTTAGAATGGGCGACGACTGCGACTTGTAAACTTACAACCTCAAAATTCCTACATAAAAAACCCCAAGAGGGTGTCCTTTCCACCATGGGAAAAATCTTGCACAACTAAATATTTTCATCCAACAGATGGTTGAGTTCTGCAACTTCAAACCGTGTTTTTTCAAATGTGTATATATATTTTTGTAGGCTCAAATTCTATATCCAATTAATGTTTTTTTTTACATCACATAACAAGTGTTATAGATTTCCTTGGCCAGCCAGACTGGAAACTAGACCAAAGGTAAAATATGAGGCTTGAGCAAGATTTCATCAAAAATATCAAAATACATATGATATTTCTGCTAGGACAACACCAAAACCTAGGTTGTAATTCCCCAATAGACAAGTTTAACTCTTAACAAAAAACATATGCTTGCAAGATTAGAGAAGATAAAACAACTAGGTAACATTAACAATACAACTATGTAAATGAATAAACATAGATGACTAGTTCCCTGCGCTGGAGGAGCGAGATTCAAGCTGGAGGAGGAGGTGTATGATGATGTAGGGGGACTCATTCAATGTGATAAATGTGTTGATCTATGATTTCATACAATAAGTGTTAAGCCTCCATCCTAAGGAGGAGCTCATCACAGTTGGAAATCCAATCTAATAAGACTTTCCCCAACATTTCTTTCAACCTCCAATACAACTCCATAATGAAGAGGTACTAGTTGCACCTACCTCTCTCAGAGCCTGTTAGGTCCTTGTAATTTGGTAGATTGGAAATGACCAAATATACAAGGGTAAAATCAAACCAACTTTGGAGTCCTAGGACCTAGCCTTCCTGGACTCAGAGAGGGCTCTCTCTATATATGAATAAAATATATGACTTATTTGATTTAGGATGATGATTTAGGCTAGTTAAAATGATAGGGTTTGTTTGTTTTTTTTTTGGTTTGGTTGGGTATGTTTTCAAGAAGAACAGATAGAGTAAGAGAAAATCAAACCATTGGGCTATGGGGTCTGTGAAAATATCTGGAGAGTATAACAACAAATCAAGGGTGTTTCATACGGCAATTTTAACAAAGCCAAATGGATCTTAGTAGCTTGTGTGAGTGAAATGAACATTAAATTTGTGAACATAGTAGGTTTAAAGGGAAATTAAGAATCCTTTAACATATACTATAACAATAAGAGATTTAAAGATCACTATGCTTAAGAAAGAATCAAAGGATAGGGCACACAATAAACTTCTTTGACCTAGCTTTACCAAGTAAACTTTAAAACAACAATCCAACAAACCCTAGAGAGCAGGGAACTCCTAAATTCTCTAGTTATTCACCTTCGGAGAAAGAAAACATGTAAGATAACACATTAGTAATGATTAAAGAGAAGGGAACTCCTAAATTCCTTAATCAAACTATAAAATACCTTCAAAGTGACTATTCAAGATGGACTAAAGGATAGGGAAAACCATAAACATTTTCATCTAAACCCTAAGTAGTAAACTTCAAAGAAAAGGCTTTAAAAACAAGATCAATGGGCCAAGGCCATACATCAACATTGACCACAGTGGGGAAGTATAAAAGCATGGATATTCATGCAAGTATAGTTATTAATGTAAGATCAAAGTTAACTCTTAGCTTCACTAAAGAAATAGAAGGCAAAGATCTAGCATCAACTGAAACTCACGTGAAAAATTAGATGAAAAATGTACAATCATCCAATGGAGAGGTAATCTATAATTATCTAGTAAGACTCTTGGCTATGCCTTGAGACTAAACTAATTCTCAATATTTTTTAATAATCATCCATTGGAATTTAGTAGGAAAACCATAGTAAATAATTGTCCAATGGCCATGCAAAAATATATAAAAAATAATATTTTTTGGTTGTTTTTAAATAGGTGGACCATGATGGGACCACTAAGAAGGTGGGGGTGTTTTTTTAATCATGGAAGTGAGGTTTAGTAGATTGATAGTAAAGTTACCTTTCCCTATAAATTTTCTCGATCAAGTTATTCATTCATTGAACTTTGATTCATTCCTACTGTTTTGATATACAATCCAATCCAATTAACTCTTGAGTCTTCATTGAGAATGGCATTCATAGGTTGTCAAGAAAGAGGTTATCATGCACATGCACTCTTATTTTCTTGGTATCTTTGTAACTATGTTCAGCTTGAGTTCTATATTTTTAAATTATCATAATAGTTCGTGATTATTAGGCTTTTATTTTGTCTTTTAATAATTTTAATTTTATTATTATTAATCATTAAATTTAATATATATATATTTATTTATTTATTTATTTATTAAACTTTCAATGGTACATCAACTTTCATACATGAGAAAATAGATACTGACAAATGGTACATCATGGCCTGATTAATTTCGCTCAACAATTTCAAATGGGATAACATTTAGTCAACAGTAATCATTAATTTCTGCACACAGAGACTAATTTCTCTGGAAGCCTGAGATTTCTTTGGCTTGCTATTCTTATAACTACATAGACATAATTAATAGAGAGATTGAGGAAAAAAAAAAATCTAGCGCTTAGTCTCCACTACTCAACATGATTTTGTGAGAAATAATACATAGATTGATTTCTCTTAGTGTCTTAGCATTCTTTGGCTCATCATTTTAATCACAAAAAAAATAAACAATGCACTGAGGATCTGTTCTTAGTCCGATTATGCAATTTTTATAAGACAGATTATGCAATATTAATAATAAACATAAATTTATTGCAATTTAGGGAAAGCTCGTTCATGTTTTTTCTTTATATTGGAAGGTTACTTTCTTTTTGAAGTAATTTTTAGTAGATCATAGCATATATTGAGGAAATATTAGTTTGACAAGAATCAGTTATTTCTCTTGAAACTTTAGGTATTAAAAGTCCATGACACAGACATATCACACTCCAAAATCCAAAGAAAATGGAAGAGCGTTCAATTTTTTTAATCAAACTTTTATTGGTGAAGGGTTAATTTATTACGAGAACGTCATTAATGAAGTGAAAAATTTTAAACGTAACGTTTATTGACTAGAAAAATAATGACCAAAACGTCAAAAATAAAATTGTGACAGGTAAAGAGAAATCCAAATTCCAACCCTGCCTTCCACTTGTTGGTGAGTGAAGCTTATTCACTTTTCATTTACAGCTTACCAGGTTACTCATGTTACCAATATTTTCACATGGCTCACTTTTAGGTGACTACTTATTGTACTTCTTCTTTATAAATAACAAATGGTAGATAATTGTATTATTTGAAATCTATAACAAATCCAGGCAACAAAATTACAACAAATAGAAAATTATGCAAAAAATTCACCAGGGCACTAATGTGTGGATACCCTATCATTTCTTAGATCATAATAACTTACCAACACCTACTATATTGGTATACACATAATATGGCATTTACCTGAAGTATTTAATATGTGTCTAGAAGTAAATAAGTTGTATGACAATTGTTATGGCAGATATAAGATGTGTATTATAGTTTATATTTCAATTTTTCTTAAGTAGCATGCATGTGCGGTTCATATAGTGACTACAATTACCAAATATATTTTAGTGAAGATGTGAAGATGATCTCTCATTAGGTCCTAATTACTTAAAGCATCATTAATTAGCTTTCCAAATGAATAAAATATGTTAACAAATTAGTAAAAACAAGGAAAACAAATCATGCTTTAAAAAAATATGGCACAATGAGTCACACTCTAAGATTTATTTAATTACTCATCAAGTGTCGCTACAACATATATATGATCACCATTACCATAGAAATGGGACATGTGACCATAATTTTGGTTTCGCCAATGACATTCCACATCATGAGCATTGTTTAGGGTTGATTGTGTTGATTTTTTTTAAACAAATCATTTATACATTTTATGGAAAATATAGACACAATTTATAATCACATTACAAGATCATGATGTATGGATATTCCTTATCATTTCTTAGATACTCAAAACTTACCAACACCTAATAGATTGATATACACATCATATGGAATTTACCCCTAGAATGCCACATGTATCCTAAAACAAATTAGTTGTATGGAAATTGTTATGGTACATATATGATGTGTATTACAGTTTATCTTATAATTTTGTTGAAGTAGCATACAAAAATTTACATAGTGATATGAGAGCCACTCTCTAGAGTATACATCGATTTTGTACACATGGCTTTTTAGTTGCTTTTTAAGATATATCATTGGTGATGGTCACATGATTATATAATGAACCATTAAGTTGAACTATGAAATTATTCATCACAACACACACACACACATTGATGAATTAATAATTTTTCTCATATAATTTTTTTAATCTATTTTGAAAAAAAATAAAAATTATATATAATTATTTCTAAGAAGAACAAGAGAGAATTCCTTACCATATCTTCGTAAAACATATAATAGCAAGAAATTAATCTATTGAAATTTCATTTCCAAACATATTTATGGAGTAAAACGAAGATTAAAAGGAGATATTCATGGATTTACCTATAACATCACCTCATAATTAAGAATGTAAATGTACAATATTGATGATACATAGGTTAGGAGAAAATTAATCTATTGAAATTTCATTTCCAAACATATTCATGGAGTAAAATGAGGATTAAAAAGAGATATTTATGAATTTATTTATAACATCACCTCATAAAAGTGTAAATGTACAATATTGATAAAATTTATTTATATATGATAAATAATAAACCTTTATCTCACATGTATCATATAATCTTATAAACAAACACATTCTATAATATGCAATAAAAGTGAAATTACACAATCCACATGGAAATAAGACTTAGTTCAAGCAAAAGAAAATAAAAAATAAACCATAAGTGACACGGATTTTGCAAAGGCATATAAGTTTCATTATACCGACGGCGGCCAAAGCGTCGCTATTGCGACGAATGCCTCCAAACGTCACAATTGTGACACTTAGACATTGTGTCGCACTTGCGACATTTGGAGGCAGTCGTCGCAATAGCGACGCTTTGGGGCATAGTGTCACAATTGCGACGTCTTCCTCCAAACGTCGTAATTGCGACACTTTGTCTAAGTGTCGGTATTGCGACACTTTTCTCTAAACGTTGGTATAGTGACGGTTTCGGGCAGGATTGAAAAAATTTGGGGAAATTTCCAACATTTGGTCAAAAGTGTCGGAACCAAGTGTCGGAATTTCCCCGAAATGTACTAGTGAATGTTTTAAGCTACACCAACGGACAGGGCATACCATAAACTTCATTGGCTTGACTCCATTGAACCATTCTTAAGACAACAAGCTAAGTGGAACTAGAGAGCAATCAAGAATTCTCCAATTAGACCTAGCAGAGGAAAACATCTAAGCAATAGAAGGCAAACAGTCTTAAGGTGCCTCTAACAACATATCTTAACCTAAATTTTCTACTCTATTGCATGAGAAAATATGAAACAATATGAAAAAAAAAAGAAACAATTACTAAATTATAAAAACATCACCATTAACCATTTTCATGAATCTTATTAATGTGCTTGCTTCATTAACATTCAATCCAAAAGAGTCACAAAGCTCCAAATCCAATTTCTTCACAACTCCAAGTCTATGTATATTGAGCTCAACAATCAACCAACAAAATTATGAAGCCTTACATGCAGTATTTAACTTCCAAATGATGAAGTAAACCCTATCTAGGGTTTTAGAAGTCATTAATCACATAATAAATGCATTTGACCATTGAGACCATGCAAGGCCCAAGGCACAAATATCCCAAACTCATTAAATGAAAAAATAACTTCTAAGCTAAGTTTGGAGTTATTTCTCTTCAAGGCCTTCAAAATATATTTTTCAATAAATTTCGATGTGTTTTGTTGACTTTCAGGCAAGGGTGCAGTGCCAAGGTACAAGGGCACAGTGCCAGGCCAAGGGCGCAGCACCAATACTGAAAACATCATTTGTGTTGCAGTTGAGTGTTGGAGGCCTTCCCAGTGTCCAAATGAGCTCCATGATAGCTCATTGTAAAGCCTGTCCTATCTAGTTTCCAAATATTCATTTATTTTATATAATGGTGCCCATTTTACTTGCCAAAAATATATTCTCCCAAGAATGCTAAGGGTGTAGTGCCAATGCTGAAAAGAGGGCAGAAAGGTGTTTTTTGGTGGTTTTTGGCCATTTTGAGGGACCAGTTTTGCTCCAAATGGTCTGAAATTTTCTGTGGATGATGTACTAGGCATGAGAAACATGAATGTGTCAACCATTTTTCATTTTATTGCCCCAAAAAATAGCGCAACGCCAGAGGCATCACGCGTTTAGCCCAATTTTCTGCAAGCCAAACTGTCAAAAATAAAAAATGTGCACCAAGTGCCAAAATTTGGAAATTAGCTTTTTGATCATGGTTGGGATGCTTGGAGGGACACATCAGCAAAAAATTTGAGCTTTTCCTTCTCCTTTTTCTTGGCTATGGTTTCCTTCAATTTGTTCTTTCACTGCCTGAGCTTGATGTTGCAAACCTTCTTTCTAGTGATGTACTTGTTATACATGTGTCTGAGCATTACATTATCTTTGTTTTCCTTATGGAGGAGCTTCTCAAGGTGTAGGTTAACTATGTCTATCCATACCTCTCTGTAATATTCAACTTCCTTAGCAATCTTTTCCTCAAAACTAAGTTTCTTTGCCTCATGTTTTTCCAGCTCTAAAGCTCTCTTAAGACCTCTTCTTTTTGGTCTTGACTTGATGGTTTGAGTGTCATAATAGTCAGAGTCATCAGGTGCCATAATTTCCTTACCCTTATGATCATGTCTCTTTGGAATTTGTGCCTCAACGCCACTGTCTTCTCCTTCTGACATTGTAAACTTTGTTTTGGAAACCCTAGGGATGATGTGAAATGAGATGAAGGGAGGGTATGAAACAGCAGTTTTGAAAATGAAGGGAATGAGTGAGAATGAATGAAATGGATGTTGTGACAAGAAAGATGAATGGCAGCCCTTAAGAAATGTAATTTCCCCGTCTATCACTGATTTTCTTCAAGGAGTATGAAATAGGGTTTAAACAATGATCTCAAGCTCAAAACTTAGGGTTTTCTTTAGGGTTTCCTTTTCATTCTATTAAAAGTGATAAAAATAGCTTCAAAGTGGGTTATGGCATGCACTTATCTCTTATCAGTGCCTTAGAAGACTTGAGCCAAGATTTGAAGGAAATTTGATGTGATTTGAGAGGCTAGAAGAGTGATAAACACTCTTTGTCCAAGCGAGTAGTGCTAGTGCTGAGGGCGCAGCGCCAAGGATTGAGGGCACAGTGCTAAGGCCGAGGGCACAGCATCGGTTTTGAGCGCGCAATGCCTAGGAAATCTTTGTTGGAACCTGTCGGGCAAGAGCACAACACTCTGTCAAGGACACAACACCCACTTCCAGGCGCGCAACGCCTTCACAAAATCAACAGAGGAAAAATGCCAGGGGCGCGGTGCCTTCTCCTAGGTGCACAGCTCCAGTCTAAGCGCGCAATGCCAAGACACTTTGCCCAACTTCACTTAAAAAACTCCCAATTTTTTCTCTTTTGAATTCTCTCGATCTCTTGAAAGGCAAAAGTGACTCTTTTGAAGTGTAAGATGTGCTTTATAGGAAAATGGAATTTGATTTAATTTGATAAAACCCACTTTCTAATGTTTTAAACCCCTTTTTCCATTTTCACTAACATTCTTTGACACTTTTGTCTGTAGGTTAGCTGAAGTCATGAAATTGACTATTCTTGGCTCATTGAGGCTTAACATGTGTATTTTTACAACTTTGGGATTCAAACATATAGCAGCATCTTCAAAACCTTCTCTTGTTTCCACTATGGAGCTCAACTTATGCTTTTCATATTCTCTGACCACTTTATTCAAAACCCTAGGTGTCTGCAACTCTTTTGTAGCAATCATCAGTGTTATCTTCTAAGTTCTCTATAGCCCTTTCAAGTTCATTTATTTATGTCCAGTTCACCTCACCTTTTTCCATATTCCATCAATCTTTTCTGACAGACTTTCTTCATGTTTGGCCTTGTGTGCCTCCTCCATGTCATTTATGCAAGTGATCACTGTTTTGGAACTCAACTGGACCATCAAGTTCAAAACCCTAGTTCTCTACAAGACCAATGTGTTCCCATTTCCTTGGTTGTAAGTTGTCTTCATTTAGATGTAGATAGTCTACCTCATTAGTACCTTCTGCTGACACAACTTTCAACACTCCTGCAGAAGTGCCAAAATTTGTCCATTGTTATCATTTGCAAACTTTGAACTGATGAGGTAATATTCTTTGGAAATATTTTAGGTCCTTCTTGAATAACCATGTCTTAACATTCTATTACATCTGAGCTAGATTCTAGCAAAGGAAAATCAGTACCTGAAACATCCAATGATGACCTTAAAACATGTAAAAACCCTAATGACCTAGTGGGAGGGTCCTTTGACCTAATTTTTAATGAAATTATGACTTGGAGATCTCCAAGTAAAAATAGAGTATGGTCAAAAGTGTTGCATTGAAGATCCAAAATCCAATATACTTGATTTATCTAAAGAGCCTACAAAGATATTTTTGAGACCATCAATGCTTGAGGGACCTGGGGAACATGGGAAAAAGGTTTTATGAAGGAAAGAAGGATGAGAATGAGAGGAATAAGCCTATAATGAGTCTTCTAAGAGTAACAGGGTGGCTTTGGGAAGACCAACTGAGGAATAGTGAAAAAAAAAATTATAAGGATAATGAAGGCAGTGAGATTTCTGAAACTCAAGATATTCAAGGAATATTGTTTTCAGAAATCTATAAACATCCTATAGTCATCTAAATATAGTGAAAAATATTTATGACTAACAAAACCCAAATCAAGTATCCAACTAGTGATTGACTCAAGAACTTTAGTATCATAAATATATTCACGCTCGTTTGGCACCTCTTGTTCAATATCCTTGAGTTCATGTTGTGCTACCAATGATGTGTGTTCTCTGTATTTTTTTTCCACTGCACTTTCTCTAGCTTGAGCATATAAATTGCTAAGGTGATCATGAACTCCATATCTCTTACAGGAGCAAGCTCTTTGTCTTGGTTGATGTAAGGATAACACTCGACAAAAATAGTAGAAAAATAGAACATGAGGCTCACGCACAGAGGGATGATAATATAATGCCAAGGGGAGGATGTGCAAATGGAGTGAATTCCCTAGCAGAAAAGAGGAAGCCTTGCTAAGGGTGAAGCAAAAATACATATGGAAACCAGTGAGAGAAAAGCCAAAAATTAAATTCACTTGCAACACAGCAAAAGAAGCCACCACTGTTCATCAATGCACAACAAAACCCACCTCAATCGAGTCTCGAAACAAATAGAAACTTGGCCAAGAAGTAAAGGCCTCTGAAGATGGGATTGGCTAGAACCAAAGCAAGAAGAGGAGGGAAGGTACCAGGCCAAGAGGGGTTGATCCTTTCCCCAATGATGATGAGTTAACTAGATGAGCACTCTCCTTCTAAGCTTGGTGAATTCCAAACTCAATCCTGAATGAAACACCACTTTGAAAGAAAAAATTAGGAAACATTCCTAGATATCCCATATATTTTCTCGGGTCAATTTTTAAAACCACATCCCATGAATGAAAGGTGATATTCAAATTGAGAAATATATTTCTCAATCAAAGCTAGTGTGCTCATTGCAGAGCAAGCCTCTCACCTTGTTGTCCCTCAACACAATCTGACGGTAAGGAGACCTCCCAATTATAATCTTCATGCAAGTAAACATGGGGTGGCCGTGTGGTGGCCGATGCCCCACCCCTCGCCCTCCTTTTCATCACCCCTGTCACATCTATTTTCGGGTTGGCACATTGGAATTTATTTCTTGTTTGGGCACTCCCATTGGGGATTTTCAAATGTATACATATTTAACTTATATTGAATACTTTTATAATTAATAACAATAATAGTAATAATTTAAAATAAAGTTATAATGTAGCTAAATGTCTTTCGGATTAATCACATCATTAGGATTTTGTCGACTAAATCCTAATGATGTGATTAATCTGAAAGACATTTATCTACTTTATGGATCACAAAAATCTTAGATCTAACATTTATAATGTAGTTATTTTTAATGATTTTTTTTTAGCAATGTGTGATGTATTATGAAGTAAGTGTTTTGATACTTATTATGGGTTGATTCCCATTTGTGTTTTCCAACCATTTAATTTAAATATCTATACTAGTGTGTGGGTTTACTTTTCATGGCCTTATGATTATTTTGGGAAAATAGGGAGAAAATCCGCTTGGAATCCCTCGACATCCAACAGGACGCAACTACCCTGGCTTCGAAAGAGGAGGAGGAGGAAGACAGAAACAAGTTGTGAAATGATTGTTTTCACGAGGGTTAGAGTTTTGGAAAGAGGGGCATGTGTGTGTTTTAGTTTTCATGGAAGTAGGATCATTTTTAGCAATCGGCCATGGTGATGTCTCAAAAGTAAACTCTTAGCAGGTTGGGCGTCCGCGCAACATCCAACACAGCTGCAACTTCCCAAGATTCGAATGACGAGGAGGAAGAGGAGAGAAACAAGTTGTGAATCTGATTGTTTTCACAACCCTCAGTTAGTCTTGGATGTCTCGAACAACGAGCCCAGTGCTCCGCCTATGCCAAGTTGGAAGATCTTAGAGAATTGATCCTGTGATGTGCTCTCCTGTGCGGGCATGGGGAGGTGGAAGCATGGAAAAATAAATGGTGTTGGTGATCAGGATGGTGAGGGAAACAAAATTTACCTTGTTCTTTTCACTTGGAAACTGGCAACCATTCTGTGGGAGCTTACAACAGCAGCCAAGAGATTTTTTTTTTTGTAAATTTCATAGAGCCTTACCATTTTATATTTACCAAAAAGAGAGAATATTTCCATACATATACATAAGAAATTAGTGGCTTCAACCTGCCCGAAGGAAACCAGGTCTGTTGGCCACCTTAAGGAGTTAAAATCCAACTAGTATTGAAACAATTTCTTCCTTCTACTTGCCATTGTATCTACTTTACTATTTCCATCAAAGTATAACTGAAAACAATATAAAATTGCCACAAAAAACATTAAAAACTATTAATATCTAAGGTCAACCATCTAAAGAGTCAATAGGAGCCGAGTCCTTTGCAGTAGACCCTGACATATCTACCTGTTGCATGGATGGAAGCTGTTGTTCAATTCTGCCAATTCGAGTCATTGCATGATACTGAGATACTCAAATCTCTTCAATTTCCTGTCTGATTTCCTGCAGAACTGAAACAACATGGGGTTTCCTTCCATTTCCTGCATACTAGTCATGGCCTTAGCCAAAAAAAATTTAATAATCCAATACATATGGATAGATTGGTGAAAGAGAGATAGCCTCCCTCTTGTATTCCTGGGGTCTGAGATGAAATCCATGGTGGCCTCCTATTGTTCAATGTCTTCTTCTTTGTGATTGCTTTCTTTTTCCTAGCCCTGAATTATGTTGTGAACCTAAGGTGGGTTTCCTGTGGAGTAGATATCAAATATATTCTCCATGACCTCTTTTTTAGTTTTTCTGTCATGCTTCTTGGTCTAGAATTATGATTTGGAAGCTTCTGATTCCCTTTTCTCATACCCTAAATTTTTCCAAATTAACCTTTTACCATGTTTTTAAACTGATGAACACACGTTGAAAACTCCTGTGCAGCCTTTTGGAAGCATGAAAATAACCTCTATATGTAAAGCAAAATTCAATAACAATATTCATATCATCACTTATGGGGCCCACTACTTCCTTCGAAGCTGTCAGAACCACTGAACTTGTTTCCATGCAGTCACTATTGGGGATAACAGTAGCATGAAGGGTAAACAGAAAAGTCACAGAGACCGTAGAGCATGAATGTATATTCCAAAATCCATAAAAATAGATAGACTAGTTAACTGGACTGGGGGTAACATTTACCGACCCTACTAGAGAGGTCATAACTATGAAACAGAGTAGAGGTTACCCTCACGCCCAATGGCAGTGAATTGTTCTGAGGATTTCGGCTTTGGAAAACAGAGTTATCCCGCCTTGACATATAGACAAGCTCATAGGCTTGGGATATTTTAACATTGTTGATAAGCATAAGCCACAAAACCCAGGTCTTAATTTGATCTTCACATAGAAAAGAATGCGAGAGGGTCTTTAATTGAGCATCATACTGAAATGAAGAAGGGGTTCTAAAACAAGGGTCTATTGGCCAAGCTGGAAAAACCAAAAACAACATGCATGAAATATTGACGGACCCTTAGGTACAGTCGAAATGCGAGAGGGTATTTAATTGAGCATCATACTGAAACTAAGAAGGGGTTCTAAAACAAGGGTCTATTGGCTGAGCCGGAAAAACCAAAAATAACATGCATGAAACATTTATGGATCGTTCGGTACAGTCGAAACAGATGAAATTAAATATAGTCCCAAATTGAGAAGAAGACTAGCTACTAATTCGACGAACCGCATGCAAGCCAAAGAAACCATCCATGAAAATGACATCACCTTTGTTACAATGAACAGGAAAAGGTAAATGAACTATGGAAGTTACGAGAGCCATGACATACCAAGTAAACAGGCGATGCCGCAGACTATAAGCCTCCTTGTGATCTGATAACTGATCAAATAAAAGTGCTTAAGCAGTTTGATTAGTTTGTCCTTTAGATTGAATGTTAACTGAAGTATGATTTAATGAAAAATAACTTAAACCAGCAGCATAAATGAATTAAATAACAACAATAATCAGAGAGAAGAAGAGGCAAACAATTTGATGACGGAGTTCGTCCCTCCTAGACTACATCTCTGGGTTCGCTTTTAAGTGGGCATCCATTTTTATTAGGATCGATATTGAAGAATATTTACACTGAAATGGAACAGAATGACTATGCTCGCAGGCACTTCTGAACCCTATAAATAGAAAGCACTCTTCCTCGCCTTTCCAACTCCTGTCTCCGTGCTCAATTCTTACCACCGACAGTTGACCAATGCTGCAAACAAAATCGCCTCTAACCTTCTAAAACTGCACTCCAAAAGCATGACTATGCCTTCACAAAAATCCAAGATGCCTTCCAAAGAAGAAATTTCATGGCTTTAAAAGCTACATTCAAACCTCTGATAACCAAAATTAGCATTTGGTTGAGGAAATTAAGTGACTGGGATATCGAATCCTATCTCCATACATGAATCTAGGGATTAAGTTCCCAAATCCTTAGCGCTAAAATAAATTTGAAAACCCACTTTTAAACTTTGGATAGGCCTTAACCCTGACAGTTAGCCTCACCGAGGGGACATGATATCCGTTGCATGTGATCAGGCGAGTGGGCGCGATGTAACACCGGCGGTCTCTCTGACGGTTCTAGTAATGGTCTTGACTCTGGCAGTTCCGGCGTGACCTGTTACATGTGATGGTTTGCAACACACGGTGCTTTACAACATGTGTCAACTCCGACGCGGTTTCGATCTGGTCACACGTTACAATATTGTGACGCGGTTTCAAGTCTGGCGGTTTAGAAACTTTAACGTTGTGGAAACTTTATATTAAAGTTTTTAAAACTTATATATGTTTTAAAACTTATAACCCGAACCTTATAACTAAGAGTTTTATTACAATTTGTTAAAACTACATCATCTGAACCCTGTAATAAGGTTTTTGGCATAGATTTTTATAATTTGGTTTGAATAAATTTGCACTAGGACTTAGACTTAGGGTTTTTAGCATAGTTTTAAAACTTATGAATAGGACCTTTGTCACCATAGGTTTAAGTGTTGGTTTTAGAGATAAGACATATGGATTTTAATGCATAGGATTTTTTCATAGGTCTTAAAACTTAGGATAAGGATTTATGACCATAGGGTTAGAGTTTTAGGAATAGGACTTAGGTCTAACTATTAGGGTTTAAATCTAGGTTAGATTTTTTACAACCCATTACATCACCATTATAACCCAAATTCGAAACTCTTGACGACCATAACATTTGAAGAAATTTCCAATGAAGAAACTGGAGATACTGAAGACTGAACTGGACGTCGATCTGCTGAAGTTGACTTGGAACTCTGTTGACCTGTACTGATCAAGATCCTCCTGGATCAATCCTCTCCACTTAAAAATCTTTTGGACCACAAAAGCTTAATTTTAAACTGAAAATAAGTGAGAATACAACTCTCTCACTTTCATATTGACTTTGATGACATACAACCATACCTGCTCGTTGACCTGAAACTGATGCTTATCATGGCGCAATTTGAACTTGTCTTGACTCAATGCTTTTCGTGGCGCAGAATAATGTAAAGCTTGATTGTAAGTTTGATGTACATAAGTTACAAATTCGTCCCACATCTTAGGATGTAAACTGCAGTTACCTCGAAGAATATGTATCCTGGTCTTCTTCACCATTCCCGTCTGTCCTTGAACCAAATCCATGTTACCCCATGGTTTCAAAGGAACTGGAAGTGGTATGTGCAAACCAATCTTTCGATTGCATGTCATGCTTTTCGAACACATTACACATCCCTTTATGTACTTCACAATTGTTTCATACATATGAGGCTAGTAACAATATATTTTACTTTGTGTCGTAGTCTTGCTTATGCCTGCAATCTGAGAAAGATAAATTTCCCGCAAAACCTGCACCTTTTCTATCTGAGCATTATGAGTTAGTGATTCAAAAGTATCTTCTAAATCATTATCAGTACTATATTTTTCTACATAAATTTCATAAACCAATGAAATTTTATGCAGTACTACTGGAGCATTCAAAGACAACATATCAACTACTTTACTTGTTACACCTTCCCTGTCCTTAATTACCAAGTGATTTTGCTGAAGAAATCCCATCCAACTGTAGTGAGATTGTTGCATCTTAGTATATGACTGAAAGTATTGAAGCAGCTGATAATCTATGTGAATCATTATTTCCAATGCATATCATTTAAAATCTTTTTTAACTTCATATGGTTGTTGATGATTTATCAATGCTGTGAAAGGTTTCTGCTTAATTGAATCAACTTTAACATCGACACTTATTCCCCATGCCCTGTTTTTCTTATGAGCCAAAATTATGGGTGAACGGTATGGAGTTAAATTGTGTCACATTAATTCTTTTCCAACCTTCCCTGGAATTTTTTGCTTTATTTCTTTACACTCTACAACTGACTTGTGACACATTCCATTATTAGAGGCATCAAACATCAACTGCATCTCATGTGATGTTTTCTTTTTATGAAGTAGATGTTTTGGTTCTTTAACTAGATCCTGAAATGAATCTACCTTTTTAACCAAATAACCTTCATACTGAATTTCACAACCTGAAAAAGTATCAATAAGATCCTTATGTTGCTCTTTTATCCACATGAGTATGTATCTCCAACTTGAATTTATTACGTGTTTCATCTGATTAGCATTAATTAAATTCAATTGATCTTTGTTTTTATGTGCCCGAACGATGTACTTAATCCCATATTTCTTGAGATGATACACATGTTATTTTCTATAAAATACCACATCACGGTCATAGAGATAACGGCTACCTAAGACAATTCCACAAATGTCTAACGGTATCACATCTAGCTCCACTTCATCGATATAGTTAGCTGTGATTGCAAATTTTAACCGACACTGTTTGGTAACATGAATTTTACTTTGTTCCTTTAACCATCCTAAAGGATATGGCTCTACATGATTATGTGTTTTCAAACCCAATTGTTTAACCAATGACTCTGAAATCAAATTTTCCTATGATCCCATATCGAACAATGTATCTATCTTAGTATGTTTTGAAGTTACCCTTATATGAAATAACTCGATTCTTTTATCTTCATCATGTTGTTTGATGTTTGAAGAAGTAGAAGTACTAGCATCAGAAATTTTACCTGTTGTAACCATAACAGTGATTTTACCTTCATTACCTGAATCGGATCCCAAGTCCAAGCCTTGTTGGACTGTTGTTTCTGCCTTCTTTTTACCCTTCTTTGATTGAAACTTCTTCAGCTTCTGTTCTGGATGAAGTTTCCAACACCTAGCTTCATCATGGCCGATCCTTTGGAAATGTGTACATGTAGGTCTATCTTCTTCCTTTCGAGCTGTGGCAGTCTTATTTCCCTTTGACTTGCCCTTCTTTTTTCTATCTTCAGTTTCCATCTGCTTGGATGTCTTTGGTGTAAACTTGAATTATCTACCACTTGATTCAACATGAATTTCTTGAACAAAAATTTCATCAAAATCATTAGGATTGAACATTAATAATGTATGCTGCAAATATGAATGCAAGCTACCAATATACTTCAAAAAAGTTTCTTTTGTGTCTAAAGAAATACCAAGTGCTAATGCTTTCTTTCTGAATTCCTGTGTGAACTCTTGAACACTCTGTCCCTTACCTTGTCGCAAGCGATGCAAATCAATTACAGCTTGTTGTGTGTGACCCAACGGATAGAATTTTTTCTTTATAGCTTTAATAAACTTATTCCATGAGGTGATAACTTTTCCTTTACGCTTTAAATCTATCTGTGTTCTACTCTCCCACTAGATTAAAGCAGTACCCCCCATTCTAAGAGTATCTAATTGGATCTTTGTCTTATCATCAGTAATATCTTGAATACGACAATAGACTTCTAATTGTTTTACCCAATTATCTAGTTTCTCAGGGTTTATTTCTCCATCATACACAGGTAATTCGAACTTAACATCAAGTTTCAATAATGGACTCTTAGGTTTCTTTTCTTTTTCCGATTCAAAACTAGAAGTAGAAGAGGAAGAAGAAGATGATGGAGATGACGAAGGAGAAGGAGATTTATCTGCCTTGCCTTTACCCTTGTCCTTCTTTGATTCCTTTGATGATGAGGCTGCATCCCTCATCTTCTTGTCTTCATATAATTTTGCCAACATTTGCTGCATGTTTAGAAAAATATGCTGGATTTGATTCTCATCCATGGGTTTCTTTTCAGTAGCTTAAGGAGTCTCAACGGTATCAGTCGTTGTCATCGTTGATTGATGATCGACTTTCCGCCTTCTGATCTTTGGATCAAATTCCTCAAGCTCTCCTTTTCCACATTGCAATCCCAACCTAGTTAATATGCACTGACAAGAAAACTACAAGCACAACCTGCTCTGATACCAAAAATAATCTGATAACTGATCAAATAAAAGTGCTTAAGCAGTTTGATTAGTTTTTCCTTTAGATTGACTATTAACTAAAGTATGGTTTAATGAAAAATTACTTAAACCAGTAGCATAAATGAATTAAATAACAGCAATAATCAGAGAGAATAAGAGGCAAACAATTTTATGATGGAGTTCGTCCCTCCTGGACTACATCTCCGGGTCCGCTTTTAAGTGGGCATTCGTTTTTATTAGGATTTATTTTAAAGAATCTTTACACTGAAATGGAATAGAATGATTATGCTTGCAGGCACTTCTAAACCCTATAAATAGAAAGTACTCTTCCTTGACTTTCTGACGCCTGTCTCCGTGGTCAATTTTGACCACCAACGGCTAAGCAATGTTGTAAACAAAATCGCCTCTAACCTTCTGAAACTGCACTCCAAAAGCACTATGCCTTCAAAAAAATCCAAGATGTCTTCCAAAGAAGAAATTTCATGGCTTTAAAATCTGCATTCAAACCTCTGATAACCAAAATTAGCATTTGGTTGAGGAAATTAATTGATTAGGATATCGAATCCTATCTCCATACATGAACCTAGGGATTAAGTTCCCAAATCCTTAGAACTGAAATAAATTTGAAAACCCACTTTTAAACTTTGGATAGGCCTTAACCCTGACAGTTAGCCTCACCAGGTGGAAATGATATCCGTTGCATGTGATCAAGCGGCCAGGCATGATGTAACACCGACAGTCTCTCTGACAGTTCTGGTAACGGTCTTGAATCTGACGGTTCTAGCGTGACATGTTACATGTGAAGGTTTGTAACACACGGTATATACATGTGGCGCTTTACAACAGCTTTCAACTCTAACGTGGTTTCGGTCTGGTCACATGTTACAATCTTCTGACGCGGTTTCAATTCTAACAGTTTAGAAACTTTAACGTTGTGGAAACTTTATATTAAAGTTTTTAAAACTTATATATGTTTTAAAACTTATAACCCGAACCTTATAACTAAGGGTTTTATTACAATGTGTTAAAACCACATCATCTGAACCTTGTAATAAGGTTTTTGGCATAGATTTTTATAATGTGGTTTGAATATATTTGCGCTAGGACTTAGACTTAGGGTTTTTAGCATAGTTTTAAAACTTATGAATAAGACCCTTGTCCCCATAGGTTTAAGTGTTGGTTTTAGAGATAAGACTTAGGGATTTTAATGCATAGGATTTTTTCATAGGTCCTAAAACTTAGGATAAGGATTTATGACCATAGGGTTAGATTTTTAGGAATAGGACTTAGGTCTAACTATTAGGGTTTAAATCTAGGTTAGATTTTTTACAACCCATTACATCACCATTATAACCCAAATTCGAAACTCTTGACGACCATAACATTTAAAGAACTTTTCAATGACGAAACTGTCGATACTGAAGACTAAATTGGACATCGATTTGTTGAAGTTGACTTGGAACTCTGTTGACCTGTACTGATCAAGATCCTCCTGGATCAATCCTCTCCACTTAAAAAGCTTTTGGACCACAAAAGCTTAATTTTAAACTGACAATAAGTGAGAATACAACTCTCTCACTTTCATCTTGAATTTAATGACATACAACCATACCTGCTCGTTGACCTGAAACTGATGCTTATCATGGTGCTATTTGAACTTGTCTTGACTCAATGCTTGTCGTGGCGAGGAAGAATGTAAAGCTTGATTGTAAGCTTGATGTACATAAGTTACAAATTCATCCCACATCTTAGGATGTATACTGTAGTTACCTCAAAGAATAAGTATCCCGATCTTCTTCACCATACCCTTCTGTCCTTGAACCAAATCCATGCTGCCCCATGGTTGCAAAGGAACTAGAAGTGGTATGTGCAAACCAATCTTTCAATTGCATGGCCTGCTTGTCGAACACATTACACATCCCTTTATGTACTTCACAATTGTTTCATACATATGAGGCCAGTAACAATATATTAGATTGTGTGTCGTAGTCTTGCTTATGCCTGCAACCAGAAAAGGATAAATTTCCCGCAAAACCTGCACCTTTTCTATTTGAGCATTATGAGTTAATAATTCAAAAGTATCTTTGAAATTATTATCAGTGCTATATTTTTCTACATAAATTTCATAAACCAATGAAATTTTATGCAGTACTACTGGAGCATTCAAAGACGGCATATCAACTACTTTACTTGTTACACCTTCCCTGTCCTTAATTACTAAGTGATTTTGCTGAAGAAATCCCATCCAACTGTAGTGAGATTGTTGCATCTTAGTATATGACTGAAAGTATTGAAGCAACTGATAATCTATGTGAATCATTGTTTCCATTGCATATCCTTTAACACCTGTTTTAACTTCACATGGTTTTTGATGATTTATCAATGTTGTGAAATGTTTCTGCTTGATTGAATCAACTTTAACATCGACACTTATTCTCCATGCCCTGTTTTTATTATGAGCCAAAATTATGGTTGAACTGTATGGAGTTAACTTGTGTCGCATTAATTCTTTTCCAACCTTCCTGAAATTTGTTGCTTTATTTCTTTACACTCTACAACTGACTTGTGACACATTCCATTATTAGAGGCATCAAACATCAATTGCATCTCATGTGATATTTTCTTTTTATGAAGTAGATGTTTTGGTTCTTTAACTAGATCTTGAAATGAATCTACCTTTTTAACAAAATTACCTTCATACTGAATTTCACAACCTGACCAAGTATCAATAAGATCCTTATGTTTCTCTTTTATCGACATGAGTATGTATCTCCTACTTGAACTCATTAAGCGTTTCATCTGATTAGCATTAATTAAATTCAAGTGATCTTTGTTTTTATGTGCCCAAACGATGTACTTAATCCCATCTTTCCTGAGATGATACACATGTTCTTTTCTATAAATTATTGCATCATGATCATAGAGATAAGGGCTACCTAAGACAATTCCACAAATGTCTAACAGTATCACATCTAGCTCCACTTCATCGATATAGTTAGTTGTGATTGCAAATTTTAACCGACACTGTTTGGTAACATGAATTTGAATTTGTTCATTTAACCACCCTAAAGGATATGGCTTTGGATGATTATGTGTTTTCAAACCCAATTGTTTAACCAATGACTCAAAAATCAAATTTTCCTATGATCTTGTATCGAACAATGTATCTATCTTAGTATGTTTTGAAGTTACCCTTATATGAAATAACTCGATTCTTTTATCTTCATTCTTTTGTTTGATGCTTGAAGAAGCAGAAGTAATAGCATCAGAAATTTTACCTGTTGTAACCATAGCAGTGATTTTACCTTCATCACCTGAATCGGATCCCAAGTCCAAGCCTTGTTGGACTGTTGTTTCTGCCTTCTTTTCACCCTTCTTCGATTGAAACTTCTTCGACTTCAGTTCTGGATGAATTTTCCAACACCTAGCTTCATCATGGCCGATCCTTTGGCAATGTGTACACGTAGGTCTATATTCTTCCTTCTGAGCTGTGGCATTCTTCTTTCGCTTTGACTTGCCCTTATTTTTGTTGTCTTTAGTTTCCATCTGCCTGGATGTCTTTGGTGTAACCTTGAATGGTCTACCACCTTATTCGACATGAATTGCTTGAACACAAACTTCATCAAAATCATTAGGATTGAACATTAATAATGTATGCTACAAATATGAATGCAAACTACCAATATAATTCAAAAAAGTTTCTTTTGTGTCTAAAGAAATACCGAGTGCTAATGCTTTCTTTCTGAATTCCTATGTGAACTCTTGAACACTCTGTCCCTTACCTTGTCACAAGCGTTGCCAATCAATTATAGCTTGTTGTGTGTGACCCAACGGATAGAATTGTTTCTTTAGAGCTTTAATAAACTTATTCCATGAGGTGATAACTTTTCCTTTACGCTTTAAATCTATCTATGTTCTACTCTCCCACTAGATTAAAGCAGTACCCCCCATTCTAAGAGTATTTAATTGGATATTTGTCTTATCATCAGTAATATCTTGAATACAACAATAGAATTCTAATTGTTTTACCCAATATCTAGTTTCTCAAGGTTTATTTCTCCATCATACATAGGTGATTCGAACTTAACATCAAGTTTCAATAATGGACTCTTAGGTTTCTTTTCTTTTTCTGATTTAGAACTAGAAGTAGAAGAGGAAGAAGAAGATGATGGAGATGACGGAGGAGAAGGAGATTTATCTGCCTTGCCTTTACCCTTGCCCTTCTTTGATGCCTTTGACGATGAGGCTGCATCCCTCGTCTTCTTGTCTTCATATAATTCTGCCAACATTTGCTGCATGTTTAGAAACATCTGCTAGATTTGATTCTCATCCATGGGTTTCTTTTCATTAGCTTCAGGAGTCTCAACGGTATCAGTCCCTGTCATCGTTGATTGATGATCGACTTTCCGCCTTCCGATATCTGGATCAAATTCCTTAAGCTCGCCTTTTCCACATGGCACTCCCAACCTAGTTAACATCCACTGACAAACAAACTACAAGCAAAACCTGCTCTGATACCAAAAATGATCTGATAACTAATCAAATAAAAGTGCTTAAGCAGTTTGATTAGTTTGTCCTTTAGATTAACTGTTAACTGAAGTATGCTTTAATGAAAAATGACTTAAACCAACAGCATAAATGAATTAAATAACAATAATAATCAGAGAGAAGAAGAGGCAAACAATTTGATGACAGAGTTCATCCCTCTTGGACTACATCTCTGGGTCCGCTTTTAAGTGGGCATCCGTTTTTATAAGGATTGATCTTCAAGAATATTTACACTGAAATGGAAGAGAATGACTATGCTTGCAGGCACTTTTGAACCCTATAAACAGAAATTACTCTTCCTCGCCTTTCCGACGCCTATCTCCGTGCTCAATTCCGACCACCGACAGCTGAGCAATGCTGCAAACAAAATCGCCTCTAACCTTTTTAAAATGCACTCCAAAAGCACTATGCCTTTACAAAAATCCAAGATGCCTTCCAAAGAAGAAATGTCATGGCTTTAAAAGCTGCATTCAAACCTCTGATAACAAAAATTAACATTTGGTTGAGGAAATTAATTGATTAGGATATCGAATCCTATCTCCATTCATGAACCTAGGGATTAAGTTCCCAAATCAAATAAATTTTAAAACCCACTTTTAAACTTTGGATAGGCCTTAACCCTGATAGTTAGCCTCACCGAGCAAAAATGATATCCATTGCATGTGATCAGGCGGGCAGGTGCGATGTAACATCGATGGTCTCTCTGACAGTTCTGGTAACGGTCTTGACTCCGACGGTTCTGGCGTGACCTGTTACATATGACGGTTTGGAACACGCGGTATATACACGCGGCACTTTACAACAGTTGTCAACTACGACGCGGTTTCGGTCTGGTCACACGTTACAATCTTTTGACGCGGTTTCAAGTCTGGAGGTTTAGAAACTTTAACGTTGTGGAAAATTTATATTAAAGTTTTTAAAACTTATAACCTGAACCTTATAACTAAGGGTTTTATTACAATGTGTTAAAACCACATCATCCGAACATTGTAATAAGGTTTTTGGCATAGATTTTTATAATGTGGTTTGAATATATTTTTGCTAGGACTTAGACTTAAGGTTTTTAGCATTTTTTTAAAACTTATGAATAGGACCTTTGTCACCATAGGTTTAAGTGTTGGTTTTAGAGATAAGACTTAGGGATTTTAATGCATAGGATTTTTTCATAGGTCTTAAAACTTAGGATAAGGATTTATGACCATAGGGTTAGGGTTTTAGGAATAGGTCTTAGGTATAACTATTAGGGTTTAAATATAGGTTAGGTTTTTTACAACCCATTACATCACCATTATAGCCCAAATTCGAAACTCTTGATGACCATAACATTTGAAGAACTTTTTAATGACGAAACTGTCGATACTGAAGACTGAACTAGACGTTGATCTGCTGAAATTGACATGAAAAATTGAAGGACCCTTCCGTACAGTCGAAACAGATGAAATTAAAGATAGTCCCAAATTGAGAAGAATACGAGCTACTAATTCGACGAACCACATGCAAGCCAAAGAAACCATCCATGAAAATGATGTCGCCTTTGTTAAAATGAACAGGAACAGGTAAATGAATTATGGAAGTTACGAGAGCCATGACATACCAAGTAAATAGGCAATGTCGCAGACTAGAAGCCTCCTTGTCCTCGGACTCCCCTGGAATTAGCCTGCTGATAACACTACCTTGCTTCCTCTTCTCAAGCTGCCTTAACTCGTTTCTCAAGCAACGCTTTTTCTAACGGTGGCCTGACAGGCTTTGCTGGCGCCCATAATTATCATCTGCTTCCATTATGATGAAGCATGTTTGGTACCTGCCTCCGGCCAGCTGCAAGTTGGATCCGTTACTGGTTTTAATTGACATTCTGGTGCGTGCTGCTGGGTGACATCAGTCGCATTCCATCAGCCTCGACGTGGCATCCTGATCGAGGAAGAAGCCAACATATTTGAAACATGCTCATGATAGGAGATACGTTCCAATTTGCAGCAACTTTTGGCATTTGCAAAAAGGCCAATGATCATTTCAGTTCATATTACCTGTTTTTTTTGTGGCACGAGTTGTTTGTGATGTTCATGGTTGTTGTTCATTGGCCGACGTCCATAGTCATCTCCCTGCTTCACTTTGGGTTTTGTTTCATCCTTGCAATGATTGTAACTCTTTGGGGGATTTACGGTGGCCTTTTGGGCCACAAATGTATTTTGTATTTTTGTATTATGTCCTACTTCATGGTCATTTATTTGTTGATAAGTTTCATTATAATAATACAGTGATATGTGGTTTGGAAATAAAGTTTTATTGGTGTAACCAATGAGACCGAGGTTCAAATCCCATGGAGTATATGGTTTTCTATGATCTCGGCTCAAGGAGTAGACTCCCCTTTGCCATTAGAGTCTTGGCTCTAGTAGCCACGAGGGTTGATCCTTGGCCTCCCCTAGAATAGTCCAAGGATATACCGATTCACCATGTGTTAAAAAAAAAAAAAAATCATTGTAATGGTTATCTGTTATTTTTGAGCTTTGATGCTCCCTTTAGAAAAATTTCATTATAATGGTTATTTGCTATTTTTGAGCTCTGTTTGATGCTCCCTTTGTAGAAAGTATACAATATGGATGTATATTACCGGACTCCCCTGATCTAACAAATTAATCTTATGTTAAATACATAATCCTTCCACTTAATTCTTTGAGGAAATTAAATCGCCAATTGCAAAACACATATGAAGCAAAATCAATCGCACATAAACACAATTTTTTAACGGGAAAGCTTAAAGCTGAAGACCCCAACTATCATATATTCTGTATATCAATGGATCATGTAATAATATCATACAAATCTTAGTACATCAAGCTCTCAGTACAATAAACATTCATTGCACACTGTCATGCAGAAATTTGCATATCTATGCACCAATTTCTTGCCTCCTGGCAGCCTACCTCCACTGCACAATCCCTGTTGAAGAAGACCACTAAATGAATTCGAATTGGCCTTGCTTTGACTACGTAATCCTCATTGGCATCTCCAATGTGTGTCAGATGTATTGAATGCATCACTATAGTCACAACAGATAGTCCATCTCACCCTTTCACCTATCTCTCCACTGGGTCTCCACTGGAACTAACATGCAAGTAGTTAACTGTTGTATTTGTTCAGTTGCAAGTGAGTCTCTAGTTGTGAATTAATTAAATAGTTAATTCACTAAAATCTCACTAGTGTATCTTCAGTTAGAACTGAATACAACTAGCACAACTGAGTTTAACTCACTTAACTGGGTTAAACTAAATAACAACTCCCATAACTACTCTTCCAACTCTATCACGACTCTTCCACTTCAGTTCTAACTGAGTTCTCCATGCACGAGTCACCAACCACCCTAGGAATTGCGTAATTCCTTCAGCCCACTGATTTTCGAAATTTGTTCACTGAAATAAGAGAATAAGTTGATATTTATTGTCGGATTATTATTAAGGGCTAATAATAATCGACATGCATCTATTTTTAGATTAGCGATCTATAAATAGACTTCGCCCAATCTTCTAAAAATAGAATTTCATCTATTTTTCCAATTTGATCAACCATCTAAAAATATCATCCTGCAACTTATAGAATATGCTCACCATGTCTAAAAATAGACATACACCTAAAAATAGCCTGCAGGCCCCACTTAGTGAAGGTGCTTAATTTTCACTAAGCTCATCATCTTGTTGAATCTCAACACCATTTAGGGTTATTCAAAGGGCCTTCATGCCTAGTTAATGATTATTTTTACTCTTGCGACCTATGATTTTATTGTCCCTTGGGTTTTCTTTTATGAAAGTAAAGCATTGTTCTTTCTACATGAAGAGGCATGTTAGAGTGTTTCTAGGTTTTTCTTGCTTGCCAGAGTTAGACTTAGATTTTCTTATCAGTTAAACTAACTTCTAGGGTTGTTTTCTTTTCCAGTTAAAATATATTTTGGCATTTCCATAGTGATGAGTGGTTACCCATTATTAGGCTATATCTGGTGCCCCATACATGGTTCTTTGTCATTTTTCTTGTTCTTTTTCATAGTTTTGTGGCTTAGGGCTTGTTGTCCTTAGATTATTTGTATGATTCTGATATTAGTCAATGTATTTAGGTTATTTGTATGATTATGAATATACTGATACATCTATATGCATGTTATATGTAAATATATTTTTATTTAGTAGAAATTGTTGGTTTTTTCTCTTTTGAATATATATATATATATATATACTAACACATCTATATGCATGTTAGATGTAAATATATTTTTATTTAGTAGAAAATTGTTGGTTTTTTCTTTTTTTGAATATATATATATATATATATATATATATGGAAAAATACTTTGTATTTCATTTATAGTCAAAATAAAATACATTCAACAAATGCTTGAGAGGATTCATTAGCTTATAGCTTATAGATATTTATCCAAGGATTATCTTTCATTCCTAAAAACTTTGGAAGATGCATATTAGAATGTAAAAACATAGATATCATTTTTTGTGTTCCACTCGAAAACTCAATTGTATTAAAGCCAATGAAAGATCTATGAACACTTGTGTTCAAACAATTTTAGTTATATTCAACATTTTCCCAAATGATTCTCGTTTTTGCATTCCTGCTGTTGTACATAGTTACCCCTGTCCGCGAATTTTAAGCTTGCTGCCTCTTTCAGATCCATTTTAAACCTTAAATCGCGACCCAAAATCTCGTGCTCCTGTTTGAAACTACTATATCCGCCCGAAACTTTGCTTTATAATGGTCAAAACCCGCATTTTAAATATATCGGGCCGAAGCCCCCAAGTCCTTAGCCCCTCTCCTTATTGCTTTCATACGACCCAAGCCCAAGAACCACAGGATAAAGAAAATGGGCTTAGTGTTTAATACTCCGGGCGCCATCGCAACCATCCGATCGAAGTCCAAATCAACGGAGCGGATACCTTTATACGGCGGCCCCCACATATCTACCCCCGCGCGCAAAAAACCAGTGGTATTACCCCGCACCACTCTCATCGGCACGGCGGAATTTCCCGCGGGGGCAGCGATGCCACAAATCTTCTGCCGCGTGTCCTCAGTACGGGCGGGAAACCACTCTTCTCCCGCACGTTAAAGGCAGTACCAAGGCTGGTCAGCGGAATCCATGTAGACCGGTGGATCTCTCGATCTCCATCCAACGGCAGAGGTGTACCCGAAATGCTCGCCCTTTAACATATGTCTGCAGCGTCCTATGGCCCGCCACCGTGTCGCCCTGTCACTCATTCCCACTCGTTGACTCCGCCACGTCGTCCTCCCGCTTGTTCCCACTTGTCCCTCGTGCGCCTACGTGTTTCGCCCACGTGCATCCGTAATATCTTTCCGCGCCAATATATATATATATGTGTGTGTGTGTGTGTGTGTTTTTATGTGTTTTATTCATATTTGCCGCAATTCTTTCCTTACGTCCAGACTGTGTCACATTTCGTCCATTCGTGAAAACCTCCATTGTTTTTATTCCGCCACCCTAAGTGTTCCCGTCTTCGATCTGTGTCCGTATCATCTCCCCCATCTCCACCTCCATCATCCCCGCCTTCGTCTGTGTCGGTTTTTCTAATATTTTGTGGGTTTTGCAGGTTTTGGTATAACAGGAGGGCGTTTTATTTCGCCGCCTCTGTTGCAAAGGTTTGGGGCCCATAAAAGACGATGTTCTGTGGATGAAATTTAATGAAGAAACGGAGGGTTGGTGCATGAAATGACCACCATTAAAGGAGACAGAGATGTGGATAGATAGAACCCTCCAGAGAAATTCGCCCTGCAATAAAGATCCGGGATTCAAATTCAAAATCGAGGGCCGGGAGTATAGTACTGAACTGAAGACTATCTCAGGACTCTTCCAGCAGCAGATTTTTCCTCGGCCACAGGCATCACATTGTATATATTTTATTATTTGTGTCATGTATATAAGGAGATTTTTATCTCCCAGCATTTATTTCTTTAGACAGATTGTTAGGTATATTCATTTATAGTCAGTCATTTATAGAGAAGGCGCGAATGTTTTCCGCCATTTTTACTCAAACTGAGTCATTAATTGTGCCTCTTCTCCCTCCTCCTCTAGAAGTTTCTGTCTTCTCTATAAATACTCAGAAATAAGACATTGTAAGGGTTCCAGATTTCAATCAGCAAACTGTGCAGCGAGAAGACTTCTGTACACATCTTGTAACATTTCTGTATGAAGTCTCAGAGCCCGTAGGGTCTCAGGGAGGAGGGGTTATAACTGTATTGAGGATTCTGGTCTCTGGTATCTCACAGTATGTAATTTCTCTTATGTGTTAATACATTATATCATTCCATGCAATTTATCTTCTTGTATCATGTTCTAGAATGCGAGTGGCTCACTAGTTTGCAGTAAGGATTCACCTTAAGTGGTGCCCTTTCTGGAATTAGTCAAGCGCTTTAAATAGGCCTAGTCATGATATACTGTTCCATGTTCATTCTTTCCATATTTTCTGCTATATTCGTTGCTTGAGGAGGGTGCTTTTAAAACGCCATTGTCATATAAGGATTCATAAATTGGTGCGCCCTTATATGGTTCTGTTGTGTATTTGGGTATCAGTCTCATGCCAGCTAATATTTCCTTATGTTTCCTCACTGCACTCACTTCCTGATATCTGATTTCTGTGATATATTATTTGAATCGGCCCTCTTTACAGTAAGCGGTCTCTTAACTGTCTGATGCTTCTATGCTGAAGTTTTACATGGTGTTCCTACATTATTCTTATCTTTGTGTCAGCTTCTGAGAGAGATTGGTCCCATTCAAATCTAGTTTCCTTGTTTCAAACAAGAGATAGTAAGTGAGTTCTTGGACTGACAACCCAAATTATAAAGGACTCCTTGCTATATTAAGATGTCCTAGGCACTGGTCTATGGCAACTCTAGGCTGTCTCTAGGAGGGTGACAAAATCATCCACAACACCTGCTACAAAATTTATGGTTGTAACTGATAAATTTGATTGTTGTTTGTGCCAAATACACCACCTGTGATTGTTAATTCTCTTGTTGAATTCATTACGCTTGTGGAGAGACTTGAGTGAAAACAACCCATAGGAAAACTTTGACATATAAATATCTGAAAAATATGTTATACTTGTCACTGCCAAGAGGGAATATATGTACTAAATTCATCATGATTATCTTTGCAACTTGATCAATTATGCCTAGGGGCATAACTAGAGTACATTGATCACACCTTTTTTTATTTCTTGGATTTCTCATTGACCTTGAGCCAATGCCAATCTTCTTTTTGAAAGGTTATCAACTTTGTGGTTGTGTATTTGATAAAGTGTAAGATTTAAAAAACGTTTTTGATTGGTTAAATATTCATTTTTCTTGGATGTAAGGAGATGTAAAGGAATAAGTTAACAATCCAAAACCTATAGGAATTTATTAAGAATGAAATTTTGTTCCATTAAAGACCATTATTGAGCCATAAACCCCCCACGATTTATGGCATGACATAGATTTCCTTAAATAACAATGAGATTAGTTAGGCTACATTAATATATAATAATGAATGATAACTATGCTCAATATTAGTTAAAAAATAAGTTATAATATTTTTTGCTAATATATGTGTGTGTATGTGTGAAAAAAATTACATAATTAATTATTGTAACAAGATGAAAATTATTTATTTTCAAAATTATGTTGGAAATTTGAAATGAAGTAAATTTGAGAAATTCATGTGGTGAACATAAATCCAAAAATAGAAGTAACACTAACTTAAATCCATCTCAAACGTGAATTTATCAACCATCTAAAATATCAAATTTAATAATACAATATCAAAATTCTTAATATAAACATTATTATATCATTTAATTTCATGTCATTTATTAATTCTTCCTTATTAAAAAAATTACATAATAACAAATTTAAATATGTTTTTTTTGGTCAGTCAACAAACGTCCATTATATTATCAAAATTTAAATGTTTTTTTTTGTCAGTCAACAAACGTCTATTATATCATCAAAAAAGATATAGATTACATGGTATCAGTCTACAACTCTCCATGCTTCACTCCGACCGGATTTGCTAACAAGGAGAGCCAGACAACATTGCAAAAGATTTGTCCATTAATTTCATGCTTCCTAAGGGAAAAAAGGATATACATTCCAAAACACTAACAAAAACAACAAGCAACCAATAGATCTCATGTCACAGAGGAGGGTGAAAAGGTTGACCAAACGAAGCAACCATTGGGATGTGACCTTCATGGACATGGAAGTATATATGCTCCAGTCGTGCCTCATTCTCGTTCAATCTGTCATTTTTCCGGCTCTGATTTGCGGCACATTGAGGCTAACTTCTCCAATATCTCATTATGATTGTATTATATGTCATTAATGTATGCCACCAGTTCATTCTGATCGTCATATCTATGCTCACGAAGGATGTCCAGGTTGGCCTAAATTCCTTGGAATTGATCAACAATCATGTCCAGGGAAGGAGGTTGAAAGATGTGGCCTAGGGAGCAGCCTAGGCTCTATGCAATTTCACCCTCCACCTCCATAACATCGTGCTCATAATCACTCTAGTCTCTAGCCCTTTTTGCCCTCGTGCCCAACTGCCCCGTGTGGCCTCTGCCTCTATGTGGTCTGCCACGTTAACAGAGAATCCCTGCATAAAAAAAACTACACGACACATGTACTTTGACACAAAGATCACACCCACTGAAAATTCTTTGAACATACCCATGTGAATTATCGGTCCCCAAGCTTCGAGTCGGCCTAGGCTTGAATAAATAAGTCCAGTGAGCTCCTCCCTCCCAAAACAGACTAAATCGTGATGAATAAACATGGTGAGGAAACTCGCCACCAGCCAAGGGGCACCCTGCCCAAACTACCTCCTTACATAGTGTCCCAACAACTCGCAGATAACCTTGATACTCACTACAACACCAGGCAAGCACAACCCAATAAAAATGTAGAGGCACCAACAAATTACAATGATAAATGTAAAGCTCTCCTCCTAGTCTATGCAAGTCAACCAGAGGACTAAGCCTAGACTCAATCTTCCCAAATCCACACCCAGGCCTCAATGCTCCCTTGTTCATTTTACTCTTCCACCTTATAGGAGAGACAAAGGCCTTAAATTTGCACAGAGTGCCCATTGCTCACTGTAAAACCATGCGGGCTCGACCCAAGAAAAGCACTAAGGCACCAACCAAGTATGATCAGAATTGAAAATCTCACAACCCAGTCTACTCAAAACAACGCAAGAACTAAACCCGGACCCAATCCTCCTATACACATAGTTGGGCCTCAATGATGCCTTGCTTGTGTTTCTCCACCACCTTACAGGAAAAACAAGGACACAAACTATAAACAAAAACCAAGAGAACATGTATACCTCTATACACACTACAACATTCGAGGATAGAACCCACCTTATGTAGAGTAGTTTGGTTGTGCCATCAATGACTTCAAAACTAGTAAAATACCATATAATTTGGCACAAGCCCACCCCAGGATCCCAGATAAACACCTGAATTAATTGTGTTCCCACCACTGCACAAGTTTTTCTGCTTTCTACTACTGCGCGGTGTCCATTTGGCTCACTAACAGATTCCTTCTGGCTAACCGAGCGAGAGCTACCATCCACAACCTTATTGTTCATTTCCCAATTATCTATACCACTTCCTACCATCATCGCTTGCAAAATAAAAATTGTCATTCTCTACATAAACTTCCTCGTTCGGCCTCTCGGCCAATTGTACTCCCCTGCCCAACTATTTATAACTGTCGCATGAGAACCCTGAGACAACACATGTAAATATTCATTCACCCCACCGGAAAAAAAATAAATAAATAAATAAATTATTTATTTTATTATCATTTAATATTTAAATTTAAGTTGATATATATATATATATATATATATATAATTTAATATTGTTTAAAAGTTTAATTTTTATTTCTCTCCTATATTAAATTATAAAACAAGCACCTCACCACTCTCGAACATTATTATCTACTATGTAAACATTACGTACACCATGTTAAACTCCTTTAAAAGTTTTGTTATGAAGGCACTCCCAAAATCTACATTCTAGATAGCGTTTGCTAAATGATAAAGGTTTCCAATCTCTCTCTTAAAATTTCGTTAGGGGATAACTTAATGATTCGGTTACAATTTTGTTAGGGGTAACTTAATGATTCGAGGGGCCTAATTTTTCCAATATGAACTTAGCATTGGTGAATGGTTTTCACGTTGCCGCTCGTAAATATATATCTTTCAACTTTTTCTGTTAATATAGTTTATTGGTTCAAGCCAAATGGTAAATGTTTTACATTAGAAGGCATTTGTTAGCTATGATATTAGATTATGTCAAATGCGAAATTTGCTAAATTTTTACATTAGAAAGTATGTGGTTTTTTAGACATTATAATGATAGTTCGATTAATGCATTTAGTAAGTTGGAAATAGACTGTTAATTTAAAGAAATTGGGAGGACGAGGCTTAAAAACATTTTCATTTTTGCAAAGGTATTAGTTGCCAAAAAAATTTAGAGGAGTATGTTTGATGTTGGCTTTTGGGGAATCTGATTTAAGATAGTAATGGAAGAATAAAAAATTTGAAGAATGGGTTCAATCAGAGAAGAATTCATGGCAAGGAGGGTCAAATATTTGGAAAGCATTAGTGCTAGCGTTTAACATAGTCAAAATAGGTCTTGTTTGGTAGGTAGGAGATGGAATCAAAATTGACTTAAGTAAGGCCCCGTGGATAGGAGGTAATGGCATGAAAAGAATCTCCTCGAATCTGGTTGTGGCGTTAAAGTATAGAGACATTTCTCTACTTTCTGAAACAATTGATCTAAGAGCCAATGAGATGTCTCTAAGACCTTGGAAATCAACTAACAGTTTGGGCCTCTCAAGGAATCTAGATTGGGAATGGTCACAATTTGCCTTGTCTCTCACATAGAATGGAATTAGATTGAGTGGAGACCCAGACAAACTCATGTGGAAAATGAATAAAGGGAGTGGGGTGGTGACAATGAAACTAGCTTATTAAGTGATGGTGACACAAGAAGCAGAATTAGTCCCTTTTCAGTGGTATAAAGTTGTTTGGAAATGATGATGTCCTTTAAAGATCTACCTCTTTCATTAGCTAGCACTAAATAACAGGATTCTCATGCAAGATAATCTTCAAAGATATGGTTGGGAAGGACCTATAAGACACCGACTCTGTTGTGATAACCAAGAGTTAGTGATCATTAGGGGAATGCCTCATAGAGTGGACAAAAACCCCACCCTTGGAGTATTTTTCCATCCTTCCAGGATAGGTCCCTTGGCATACTTGGACCATCTTTGATAATCAACTTCCAAATATACGAAATGTGGTGTAGAAATAAAAAATAGCAATGAAGGAACTCAAAAAAGAAGGGGTAAAGAAGAAGAGCAAGATTCCAATTAGGCCTAAGATTGTTCAAAAGCTTGGGCTTTTCTTGATGGAGCTAAGAGTTATGTCAGGGATTTTTGCGAAAGCGGGAGTAACATTTCACATAAATAACCATCATTCTTTGCTTCTTAGCTTGGGGTTAGGACCTGGATCTAATAATAAAACAAAATTAATTGGGCTTTGGCTAGTCCTCGATTTTGCAATATCTAGGCATGTGAAGTGCCTATAAATCTTTGGTGATTCTCGGGTGGTTATTGGTTGTTCTTTGGGAACGACACATTACATAGTTTGACCCTAAATCTTTGGCAACAAAGAATTCACCAACTTCAAGAAATTTTTGAGACGTTGGATGTTAAGTCCCTATATTAATAGTGTAGTCCCTTATTATGTTAGTGTAGCCCCCCTTATTGTTATTGTTGTACCCCCGTAATCCCCATATTGTTATTATTGTGCCCTTACATTATTATTGTTAGGTTGGCTAGGATTACATTGTGGCCCCACTAGGATTACATTGTGGCCCCATGGAATCCTATATATAGAAAGGAGGCTTTGTCATTTGTATCATCCAAGAATTGTTCATTCATGTAATGTATTGGAGGCTACCCCCTCGAAGTGGCTTATTTCTAAGGCATTGATATCTCTTATCTTCTATTTTTGGAGCTGGTTTCACAACATTTAGTATCAGAGCTTTGGATTCTAGGGTTTCGCTGCACCAAACAGGTCATCGTGGCATTTGCGCTATAATTTTTTTTTTTATGAAGGTTCAGAAGCTAAAATTTTTAGAGAGCGAAGCCAAAATCCTGAGGAACATCTTTGCAAAATTTCAAAGCTTGGTTCGCATTTTTTTTGGAGATATGATATGTGGAAGTTAGGTCTTTTTCAAGCTCCCGAATTTCATCTCAAAGAGGTGATCGTGGGAAAATCTTCATAAATCTCTTTCTGAGCATCAGATTGGAATTATGTAAAAAGTGGCTAGAAGTACACGGACTGTAGTTTCTTGTCTATCAATTTCATAGTTGAAGGAGAAAACAGTGACACGTGGCAAGTCGTACAAGTTCGCTCTACTGAACTAGTCCATAATTAGGTCATTGTGGGAGATTGGACATAACTTTGTCTTGAAGAATCCAAATCAGGTTAGACCTATGGCATTTGAAAGAGGATTCAGAGAGATACCACATGGTCAAATTTCAAAAGTTGAAGATCTGCAATCACAAAGATAATTCAATTTCAATATCGAGCTCCTCAAAAGCAAGAAAAATATGTGTATTTGGTTTTTAAAATTGCATAACGTTTGTTTGAAAAAGCAGTTTGAAGTGATTTCAAGGACATATTTTAGAATTTTTATCAGTATTGGGTTTTATAATGCTTCAAAAAAATAATTCCATTCCCATTAAGACCTCAAAAATCTATACTATGACGCAAGAAGAGGAAGAATTGCAGTATGAGATATCAAAATTACGGTACCAAGTGCAACAAATTTTTATCTTACGAAGAGCAACCGAAGATGACATAGCTGGTTTAAAAGCAGAAATGGAGGCTAAGTTGGATGGTTTGAAGGATCAAATAATAGCTAATATGGATGATAAATTAGTGGAAGATCACATCGAGCATCAACAACAAGTTCTCCAACTCTTAAAGGATAACCTAACTTTGGTGCGGAATCTAATGACACAACAAGAAGATCAACATCACATTGAAAGTAGTTTTGAAGAAGTCACAGAAACAAGAACTCGACAAGTACGGTCAATTTTAGAGAACCTTCCTGTAGAAGATTCCACATGGGAGGATGAGAATTTTATACATAAGCATCAAGAAATAGTCAAGCGTTGAGGACAACAATTGTTTGAAGGAGAGGGGCATGTTAAGTCCCTATATTAATAGTGTAGTCCCTTATTATGTTAGTGTATCCCCCCTTATTTTTATTGTTGTACCCCTGTAACCCCCATATTGTTATTATTGTACCCTTACATTATTATTGTTAGGTCGGCTAGGATTACATTGTGGCCCCACTAGGATTACATTGTGGCCCCATGGACTCAAATGAGGTTTTGTCATTTGTATCATCCAAAAATTGTTTATTCATGTAATGTATCGGAGGTTGCCCCCTCGAAGTGGCTTATTTCTAAGGCGTTGATATCTCTTTTCTTCTATTTTTGGAGCTAGTTTCACAACGTTGAAGGCAGCACATATCCATAAAGAATGCAACTTTGATGTGAACAAGAAATCAAAGGAAGCTTTACAAAAAAAGACGTTAATGTCCTATGATTGAATGGCTATAACATTTCTCTAAATTAAAGATATTGTAATCTTTGGATTCTTATCTATTTTATATTTCACTCTGCTGATTGGAAAACATGTCTGTAAAAATATAATTAAATAATAATATATATACTTTTGTTTTCAATAAAATAACAAATATGCAATATTCCATGCAAAAAGAGTTACTTAGAAAAACTCTAGCTACTCTCAATATAACATTTTTGCAAGTTTATCTATTCTCCTCTCGTAATAAAAAGAACTCCAGCTACTCTCGCTTTCCATATGTAACATTTCTTGCATTAAGGGATTCCTGTATACTGTATACCAATTACTAATTTGGAAACAAATACATGGGGTATCTTTCTCGTCCCCTCAGTTGAAGAATGGAGTTGGCACAGACAATCCTACCTTGTGCAGCCTCCAACCTAGCAGAATTTCGTCACATACTAAAAAAGGAAGAACATGTAAATATTCATGCACACTCTTACATCAGGATCAATGGCGATGCCTATCTCATCCATCGTCGTTGGCTAACACCAGCTTCCACTACAATTAAATGCAAAATCACTCACAAACAGAAACGGAAGCGAAATGCCGTTATTGATACTTACGAAGGTGTGGCTTCATATTTGCAGGCTTGCACACACATCAAGCAACTCCACCAACTGCACGCCCACATATTCAGATCTGAATTTCATGGAAATGTCTTCTTACTCAGCAAACTAATAAACCTTTATGCAAAGTTCGACCGCATGAATTATGCACGACTGGTTTTTGAAAATTCCCCTAAACGGGACCGTGTTTTATGGAATGTGCTCATCAGAGGGTATGGCAGGAATGGACCCTGTGAGGAAGCCCTCCTACTCTATTCCCAGATGCGGCAGAAAGGCATACAGCCCGACGAACTCATTCTTCCCTTTGTTCTTAAGGCATGCGCTGCCCTGGTGGCTCTACAAGAGGGGATGAAGGTTCACCATTTTATAATAAGAGCTGGGTTGGATTGCAATCTATTTGTGGGAAACGCCCTTCTTGCTATGTATGCAAAATGTGCAAGGATAGAAAGTGCACGCCAAGTGTTTGACAAAATGTGGGAAAGAGATTTGGTGACATGGAACTCTATGATTGCTGGATATTCTCAGAATGGACATGCCTATGAGGCATTGACGCTTTTCCATCAAATGATGCTGGAGGAGGTGGTACCGGGTCCCGTCACTATGGTTAGTATTCTCCGAGCGTGTGCACAGGTAGGAGCTCTGCAACGAGGCAAGTGCGTGCACAGTTACATGATTAGAAATGAGATTGAGATCAACATCTTTGTAGAAACCTCCCTCATAGATTTCTATTCGAAATGTGCAAGTATTGAAATGGCACGTCTATTGTTTGACAAAATGTCTGACAGAGATGCCGTGGCATGGACTGCCATGATTGAGGGTTTTGGTATGAATGGGCAAGCTGAAAATGCTCTTGAGCTCTTTTCTCAAATGGAGCACAGTGGCGTGAAGCCAACCTACATCACATTTGTGGGGGTTTTGACTGCATGCAGTCATGCCGGCATGGTTGATGAGGGTTGGCAGTACTTCCAGAGCATGAGTAGGGATTATTGTATCATACCCTGTATTGAGCACTATGCATGCATGGTTGACCTTCTTGGCCGTGCAGGGAAATTAGAGGAGGCGCATGAATTTATTAAAAGAATGCCAATAGTACCTAATGCTGTTGTGTGGGGATCCTTGCTTGGTGCTTGCCGAATCCATTCCAACTATGGCTTAGCAGAGCATTTGGCAGAACGGCTATTAGAAATAGAGCCTGAAAATTCTGGGTGGTATGTTTTACTGTCAAACATCTATGCTGCAGCTGGGAAGTGGTGTGATGCAGCAAACATGAGAGCAATGATGAAAAACAGGGGGGTGCGAAAGACCCCTGGATGCAGCTTGATTGAGGTGAATAATAAGGTTCATACATTCCTTGTAGGAGACAGATCCCATCCTCAATCTGATCAAATTTATGCAATGTGGGATGCTTTGGCTGGGCAGATGGAGGCAGCAGGGTATGTACCTGACACAAACTCTGTGCTGCATGATCTTGAGGATGAGGTCAAGAAAGACATACTAGGGAGTCATAGTGAGAAGCTAGCTATTGCCTTTGGTCTCATCAACACATGCCCTAGAACTCCAATCTGGATCACGAAGAACCTTCGCATATGTGGCGACTGCCATAGTGCCAGTAAGTTTATTTCAAAAGTTGTCAAACGAGAAATTTTTGCAAGGGATGCAAATCGTTTCCATCATTTCAAGGACGGATTGTGCTCATGTGGAGATTACTGGTAATTCTTATTATAGTAAGCAACAAACAGAACATCTCAACTTGCTCAGCCATAAATTTATTTCCCAGAGTTATAAACTTAATTTTACTTGCATAACATAACTAATAAACCTTATCTATGCAGTGAGTAAATAAACTATGCCTCTGAACCAGCGAGTAAATGCACTCTACAAAGAGTGTAGGGTAGTAGGACATTAGTAGTAAGAACTAAGAACATTGGCCAGTAGCTGGATGATGGTGAGTTAGATAGAGACTTAAGCAAGCATCGAAATTGTGAAATACTACATAGAGACTTAAGCAAGCATCGAAATTGTGAAATACATTTGGCGGCTTTGGAGTTGAGTAATTCAAAATTTTGAGACTTAAGCAAGCATCGAAATTATGAAATACATTTGGCAGCTTTGGAGTCGAAATTTATATGCATCTGATAAACCTTGTTATTTTTTTTGGGACAGGAATGAGAACATTCTCATTTGGCGGAATTGGTAATTTTTTGGGACAGGAATGAGAACATTCTTATTTGACCGAAACGTTAACTTGGTACAAACTGCTGCCACTATTTGACCAAATAGAACAACATGCCACAAAGATCAGTTTAACAGCATGCCTCCAGAAGTTTCTGGAACCTTGGTAGCTGCGTCACAAAACGTGAGCCTTTACCACTTATGATAAGTTAAGTTAAGTTCGACCATCTGAGAAACCTTGTTACATCATAGGAATCAGTCTAAATTCTAGCGCAATGGTGAAGGCCAATTTTAAGAATCACTCCGTCCGAGAAAATAGCGATTTCCAATCCTAGTTTAATGCATTCTGATAAGTCTGGTCGAGCTTAATTATCCAATGAAAACTCCGTGGGACGTAAATTTCTTCTATTATTATGAATTACAATTATATATACACACTTATTCAAAGGTAAAAGAATATTTGGCATGTTAGAAATAAATCATGTTTAGCTTAAAAAGGAGTTGTTTATGGACGCAACAGAATAGTCTAGAATTTTGCTGGAATTTAGTAAAAAAAATTTAAAAAATCAGGTAATTGGAGTGTTTGAATTGCATTTTTTATAGTGGAAATGGTATTATCAAAAACCCACGCAAAATACTGAAATTTAACAACTGTAAACAAAATTTTGATAAATCTTTGCTAAAAATTTTCAAAATCTTACCAGAATTTCTAGATCATTCTATGAATTTTTTTAGACTACGGTATCTAAAAACAAGTAACGAACGCATTATGAACATCACGATAGAAAGACACATTTTGCAGATATCCGCTAACCATTAAATCATTCGTTCATTGATTATCATAACCCGTTAAGCCCAAATGGCATAGCACAACGATGGGCAATATAAGTAGAGATTACAATTTAAAAATCACGTGCTCTTTGGTTCTCACATTTTCATACCCCATACAAAACTACATCACTATTAACCTAAGTCTGCTGATGCTTCCTATGAGTGTATCGCTACATGCTTATTGAGTGTGAGGTTGACTAGGTGCTCATAGATGCAACATTAAGATACCAATTTGGACCCAAAGTGCGATGCCTATGCTTGAACCCACTCTTGGTGCCATGTGGTTTCTGCTCTAGTAGGTGATCTGTGATCTCTAGTACTCTCTTCGCTTCCTCCCTCATCTTGCCAACTCAGTCTTACTCAACAAACGCTTCCTCCCTCATCTTGCCAACTCGGTCTTACTCAGCCACAGAGTGTTCCTAAACCCACTTGAGAAGAGGATCAATGGCGATAAAAAAGATAGGGTTTGCTGTCTGTAAGGATTCTGGACACCACATATCTCCACAATGGTATGATATTGTCCACTTTGGGCCTAAGCCCTCATGGCTTTGCTTATGGGCTTTACCCCAAAAGGCCTCATACCAATGGAGATATTTGTCCATCCTTATATACCCATGATCCTCCCCACTTCTAGTCAATGTGGGACTTTGGTCGTATACCCAACAATCCTCCCCTCGAACAAAGGACCATCGAGCCTCCCCTCAAACGATTATCCATTCGTCCACTCTCTACCAACCAGGATTCTCCGCTCCAATGCGTTGGAAGCACACGCCTTACATGGAGCACCACCTGCCTCGAGAGCTTGCTCTATCCCAGGTCAACTCCTCTTCACCGTGTTGGGACTAGGACACGTCCATGAAGAATCCGGAGCATACCGCCTGTCTAACCGAGCTCATCCATGGATCCCATCGTGATATTACCGGGGCCCACCACCTTCGTTCGGCATTCGAGGATTCATCCACTTCGCTAACTTTGGGGCATGGCTCCGATACCACTTGTAAGGATTCTGGACACCACATATCTCCACAATGGTATGATATTGTCCACTTTGGGCCTAAGCCCTCATGGCTTTGCTTATGGGCTTTACCCCAAAAGGCCTCATACCAATGGAGATATTTGTCCATCCTTATATACCCATGATCCTCCCCACTTCTAGTCAATGTGGGACTTAGGTCGTATACCCAACACTGTCTAATTGGCCATTCAAAGTGTTTAACGTATAAATGGATGCTATGGTGGACGAGACCAGGTCAAATAACTTTTTCTTGATATTGATGCTTTGCAAAAAGGAAGCACATTAAAAAAAAATAAGTACTTATCTTCCTTCCTTCTTCCCAGGATAAGCTATTTAGAGTACAAAGTTACTTGAAATTTCTTAGTGTACTTCAGTTTTGAGTCAGTTATTTAGAATACAAAGTTACTTGAAATTTCTTGTACTTCTTCACTTTTGAGTAATTATGTTGAGGGGTAAATGTGGTGAGGGGGAGATATATTTAGGTTAATGCTTTATAGATTTTCATTAAAAATTAATATAAATTAATTAGTTTAGTTAAAAAAATAATAATAATAAATATAAATGGGCTCATGTGTATATATATTAATTCAATTTATTTGATAAAGCATGGTTCTATAGGAAGATTTTTTATTTTTAGTGATGCAAAAGGCTATCAAATAATGTTTGGGATGTTAAAGTGAGTTTATGAAATAGAAAGTTGTTGATTTATCTATATTTAGTGATGCAAAAGGCTATCAAATAAAATTTGGGATGTTAAAGTGAGCTTATGAAATAGAAAGTTGTTGAGTGTAAAGGAATGATATATATGCACACACATGAATGCTTAAATAATCTAATAGTTCTGAGTATGTCTCTTGCATCTACAATACACACATTAACTTAGTTTGGGTTGTTTTCTAGATTCTAAATTGTTGTCTTCTCCACAATTGAGAAAGTGGTTGAATAACCTTCTCTCTGAGTACCTTTCTTGCATCTACACTACATGCATTAATTCTTTTAAAGTTTCTTTCCATCTTATGCATTGTGGATTTAGATATTCAAAGGTTAAGAAACTAATGATGTTAGGATATTGATAGATATAATCCCCCGAAAGTCTTCGGGCAGTGTTTCTACTATGAACATTTAGTCACACAAAAGAGAACAATGAAAAGTTTGAATTCTTATTATTACTAAGACTAGATTAAATGGATGATAAACATCGATGCACATCAAAATACTTACCTCATGATACATCTCACATGTCAAGATTAAAAAAATCATAAAAATTAACTAAATTGTAACTCTCTTCTAATTATTGTTATAAAAAGAATGGACTAGTTTAACATGGATATTCTTAACCTGTATGAAGGGAAAAAATGGCATAACTACTTTTGAGAGAAATGTCAACCTTTGGTAGTTGACTACCACTAAGAATATTCTAAAGTATTTCTTGCAGGTTAAATCTCTATTATCCACCTAATAATTATTGATAGTTAAATTAAAATTTTAGAAATCATATTCGACATACAAATAAGTATTCAAAGATTTATTTGAGTAATTGTGAGATTTGAGGTTAAGGAAATAAAAACAAAAAAAAATAAAATTTATTTTACTCATATAGACATTCTATTTAGTACAACTAAAAGTGGTAAACCAAATTAAAAAAATAAAGCATTGCAATATTTAATTAATTTATTTATTATAGTCCTAAGGGATAGCTCAATTGGTTGAGGTCTCGTTGCTAAAGCACTTCGCCATTGGGAGATCACATGGCCAATTCTCCTCAACACCTTTTGGGTTAGGCTCTCACTAGTTTGGTCGACGGGATGTGATCCCTTCGTGTGGATCTACTCGAATTTTCCTCGGCAAAAAAAAAAAAGATTAATATAAATCAACTTAAATCCATCTTAACCTCAGATATATCAAGTATCAAGAGGATCAAATCTTTTAAGATGCAAACATTTTCTCAAGTTTTATATTCAAAGAGATTTACACCTTGAGAAATTTGATCCCTCTTAACACTTAATTGATTCGAGTTTAAAATAAATCTAGACTCATTCATAATCAAGACCAACACTAATAAACCAAATTCCTTTTTATGTGATTAAGTTACTAGGTGAACTAAAATTTGAGTTTCATTGAAATTTCAAGTGCTTAAGATTTCAATAAGTATTTAAACTCAATGACAATGACTTAATACAAATATGGTACTATCTTATGAAACTAATCTATGTGAAGGATTCTTTGAATGAAGCCTTTAAGTTATTCACCTAGTAAAACAATTTCAAAGGCTTCACAGGTGGGCTTGCTCTTACTCCAAGTTGTTATGGTCTGAGGTGCTGTCCTTTTTCCATTTGCTAGAACCAGTCCCCTTTCCTCCCTATCCGAAAGCCTTCATTGGTGGGATCAAACCATGGGCCCCTTCAAATCCCTACCTGTCTTCGTAACCGGGGGCATATGGAAGATCAGAAACAAATTCTTTTTTGAAAACTGCCTCATCTCTTCCTCCTATATTCTACTCTAGATCGTTGGTTTTTTTTAGGGACTATTGGAGGTCTCCTCTGCCCAAACCTAAAGGACCCTTTTGTTTCCCCTCTCTCTCCAGCTGCACACAACTCGGTTTCTTTGAGCAACCCAAACTTCACTTTGTGGAGTTGGGGCACTTACACATGTCATTGGTCCTCTTCCTTCCATATTTGGGCCAATTTTGGCACTAGCTCAAATACAAAATCTGAACTTTGTGTTTTGCCTCCTCCCTTAATATTTCCTCCCTGTAGGTTATTGGAGATTCGAAGTGTATTATAGATTGGTTCTCAGGCAAATCACGTTTAAAGGTTATGGGTTTAAGTCACTGGATGGACAAGATTTCAACTTTAAAGGAAAATTTTCTTGTCCTCCAATTCTAGCACATTCATAGGACGTGGAACCAAAAGCGGACCTGCTCTCAAAAAGGGCCCTGGGGCTGAAGAAGGCTTCATCCTTTTTGAAGCGATCAGAAATTTACAGATTACAAACAGACGACATCTTTCTATCGGCATACCTTCATCACAACAACTTTTAGTAGACCTCCCTTGGCTTACTCAAAGGATAGTCTTAAGGAAAATCTGTCATCATAATTTTGACTATGTAGTGACTTTCTAGTGTCCTCATGCTCCTCATCTGGTCATTATAGCTAGCATTTGGATCACAGACAACTAAGTGTTTCTTGTGTTTTCAGCTGTAAACACTTTGGTTGTCCATATTTGTTCTATCATATGCTGCAGCCAGCTAGTTTACCTGTAGTTTTAGGAGTTATATGTGCCCAAGTCTTTCCGCCGCATCATTTTTGGAACGTATGATCCCAAAGTCATTTTTTCTCACTGTAATGACGAGCTGTAGAAACTCTGATGTTTGTGCTCTCCACCATATGTTGTAATCCTTCAACACTGTGAGATATATATATTTTTGGTATAAAAATGTATCTGTTGTTTCTATATAATAGACAAATCAATTTTTTCCTTTCCGGAAAAAAAAAGTGGGCTTTCAATTTCATAAACTTTTAAGAATCATGTAAATACGAGATTTTCTAAAATCCAATTACAAATGGCATTCAGTAGTTAGACTTATCGAGGTCAACTCTTTAAAGATTTCACTATGTCGAGAATTTTATGCTTAATGCTGGTTGCTTGATATAATCAAAGGGCCTCAAAAGTAACCGTTTACAATGTCCATTTCTTGTTTAAAACTCTAGATTAATCTTGCACGATAGAAACTTGACATGTGTGACCTTTACATGAGAATTTAAAAAAAAAAAAAAAAAACTCCTAAGCTTATAGGGAAAATAAATGGGCGAATTTTCATGGTGAATAACAAATCGAAGGATATTTGATCAACCATATAAGTGTATTATATAATATTTCGGAAAAAATGTAATTATAAATTTTTGTAGGTGAACATTTTATTTGTGGGATATTAAAGGATAATTTTAGTTTCTTTTTATCTTTTAGAATTATTTTGTTAAAACATCTTTATAATTTACATTTTAATTACAAAACATATTTTAATTAGATATTCTAAGTATCTATTTTTTGTGATACTAATCATGTTTGTTTTTTATTTTTACCACTAATACATTTACATGACACAAGTCTTATGAATCTACAAATCACAAAAATAAACTCATAAATATGCAAATAATAAGAGAAAGAATATTCATGTGGAATGACATTCTATCACAGATATGTCATTGTCATAAGATAGAATTAGGTTTAAGGGCTTGGTGTTTTACTACTTTCACCCTTCTCTTGGGTCTAATATGTGGTCATGAATTAGTTGAGGATGAAGGTTTATGTATATGTTAGAAAATTTCAGCTTACTAATATCATGTCCTAATAAGTCTCTAATAATTGTGGATGGTTTCCAATCATCATAAGAGGCCAACAATACATATGTGGATCTATGCTCTTACAAGAAACCCATAATAACATATATAGGTTCACACATTCAACATTACGCCAAGGGTACACATGTCAAGCTATAAAATGATGTCATCCATAATCAAGGTTGAAAATAGATAAGGTAGGGGAGAGTCCTTCACTCACTCAATTCATTATTGTGTAGATATGTGATGAAGAGGAGCACACCACTTCTCCTCTCTTTTTTGGATCTTCTTTTGTAATATATCTCTCTCTCATAGAATGGCGATGGTTATTGAGCTTCTTGAAGTATCTTTTAGATTGTGGTTAGAGTTTCATCCCTTGGAAGTGTGGAGATCAGACTTTTGAGATGAAACCTTAGGTTGTGCTTAGTGAATGGAAGAGGACGTATTACCTTGGAGGACATGCTTGTGTGATGGATGTTTGTTGGATCTCGTTGATGTGACCTAGGGTTTTCATTGTTCGCCCTAGCTAAGGCTTTAGAGAACTGGAGGATTCTAATAACCTTGTGATAAGACTATGGCATGTATATTGATCCAAAGAATCAATAAAGTGCTAGAAAATAAAAATGTTCAAAAGTTCTTGAAACCAGTGCCAAAACGTAGAGCTCGCCATCTTGAATCCAATGCAACTTGAATCGCTCAAAATCAATATTGTATGCTCTAGATATCACATTTTGATTATTTTCCTAAACAACTAAATTTTTTGCAAGTTGAAGTGCAGCACTGCTGACTGAGTAGTTCGTACGATGACTCAACAAGCTGATTGTGCAGGTTGAATGTGTACCTCGGGCCAATGGCAGACTACCAAGTGGCTACACCGGATTGGTTTAGGGTCAATGAATTTTGATTGGATGTTGGTTTATCTTGGTGGACCAATTACTGGGTGCCACGTGGCCCAATGGCAGGAAACCACGTGGGATCCTGAGAAGGACCCAAGTTTTGTTAAGGGGTGAGCTAGATTCCACAGGGTTCGAACCTCGGACCTCATGCCAAGCATTGCAACGCATTACCATTGCGTTGCAGGCAATTCTTACTAACCATGGCAATGAACTTCTATTTAAAGTTTCAGTCGTAGCTAAGCCCCTGGCCCCCGGTCACTGCTCACCCACAAGAACTTAGGCAGGGCTCGGGGCTTAGCCCCAGCCTGAGGTCTTACCATATGTTACATGACCGGAGGCAAAGCGGAGTGGGCCATGGTGGACAGGTGCAAAAATTTGGGGGTCAGCCCCAGATTTTATGTAGCAATGGAACCGTAGCTCGAAAGATTCAGGGGCTATGCCAACAGGGGGCGGGTAGTTAACCCCATCCCCCGATGCATGGCCCCATGTGGCCCTAATTTTCTTCCATAAGGGTCATTGGGTTTTTAAAACATCCGACAATATGCACCTGAAACAACGGGAATCTCGTCGGCATCGAGCGAAAATGTTGCTCAGCGGTCCCTAGAATGGCATAATTCGTAGAACAGTTAGCAGAGGAGTCCAGTCTGTAGAGTAGTTAGCAATAAAAATTCTCTAGAGAATAATTCTCTCATATTTTAACCAAATTGATTCCAACAAGAACCCAACTTGGGGTTTTTTACAGTTCCGGAGCCAGTGGAGACATTATTATTACATTCTGAGCACTGTAAATCCATGAAATCACAGATTTGCGCACCTAATGAACGAGGCCCACATTAGAAGTTGGATCAAAAGATGTATCCCAGGAGGGGTGAACTCCTTTATCATTTTGATGTCTTATTTTGTTGTGTATGATATATTTGTCTCTGTTTTTATGCTGCAAACTAAGTTAAAAAACCAATAATTTATGTGTTTTTGAAAATTGATCAATTTCCTAAAAGACATAAAATTTAACTTGCACATTTTATAAAACCTTCAAAATTTACAATTCTAGATCAGTTTGGTATTATAGCTTTGGTTATTTTGAAGGGTTAATTTTGTTGCAAGTGTTTTCTGATGCTTACAAGGTTGAAGCTCAAAAGAGGAGAAGGAAAGCTTGTGGAGTCAAGTTCTCAAACTAGTTCAAGGAGAGCACATTCACCTCAAGCTTCACTAGTCATGGCACAAGAAGAGGGCCATGAAACTATGTCTGAGGATGAGAGAACTTTCAAAAAAAAATTTCTTTGAAATGACTAAAATGGTGAAGTTCTATATGAAGAAAGGAATACAAGGTTGCAAGGAGAGAGCTCAAATCCTCCAAAAGGGAATGGAGGAAATGGTGATAAATATCCTCCAAAAGGAAATGGAGGAAATGGTGACAAGCCACCACCTCTACCTCCACCACCATATTCACCCTCATCTTCTTCTACATCTACCCCTTCACAAACTCCTCCAATATCTCCAAAGTGACATGGTAAAACTCCTTTGTTAAAGATTGACATGAAATTTGAATTTCCTATATATAATGGAGAGGTAAATGTTGAGAAATTGGATAATTGGGTTCGTCAGATTGAAGTGTATTGTAGAATACAAATAATTAAGGATGATGAGACCAAGATTCAACTTGCTTCTCTAAGGTTGGAAAGTGCAACACTCATTTGGTGGGAGGCCAAAACTCAAGAAGATCTCAAGAAAAGTTTCAAGATTATTACTTCTTGGAATGATTTTGTTGTTGCATTAAGAAGACAATTTTATCCATTAACATATATGCAAAAGACTATAATGGATTGGAAAAACTTTAGGCAAGCTAAGGGCTAGAGTGTGCAGATAAATACCCAAGAATTTAGAAGAAGAGATTTGATTTTGGGTGTAGATTTGTCCTCTCAAGACACTCTAGTCAAATACATTGAAAGTTTACATAGTTATTTAAGACACACAATTCTCATGTTTAACCCTACAAATTTAGATGAAGTATGTGTATAAGAAACTCATTTAGAAGCAAGAGGGAAGAATGTTCTCCAAGAGAATAGCAAGAATCCATTCAAGGGTGGAGACAAAGGAAAGGGGAAATTCAAAAGCAAGGGGAAAAAGAATGTTTCCATCAAGAAAGAGGGAGAGAAACTCACATGTAAACATAGTTCAAAAAAAGGACATGATGAAGACCATTGTTGGAAACTTCATCTTGAGATGAGACCCAAAAAATATAACAATAGGGAAACAAAATATTGCTACAACTACACAACATGATTTAAGATTTGATTCTAAAAATGAAACAAATATCACAACCATGAAATAACAGAGTTTTCCATATTAAAGTTATCTCAAAACATAACAAAATAGATACTTTGTTTGATAGTGGATCCCAAGCCAACCTTATTTCAAAAGCCATTGTCAAGAAACTAAATTTGGAAACCATTCCTCATCCTAAACCTTATCCTTTGGGTTGGGTATGTGACAATGCAAAATTGAAAGTGACAAGAAAATGCAAACTGAAATTCACCATCACTGTAAACTTTATTGATGCGGTATAGCTTGATGTAGTTCCACTTGACAGATGTGGTATTGTTTTGCGAAGCTCATATCAATATGATAGGAAAGGCATCTTTCATCGCCATGAGAACAAGTATCATTTGTTTAAAGATGGAATTGAGTATATTGGTAGAGCACATCAGAAGAAATTGAATTTGTCTCTTGTGAATGTTGAACAAATGAAGAGGCTTGTTAATGCTAGTAAGAATTTTGTACTCTTGATGATCAAACCCAAAGATGATCTTGAAAATGAAGTCTTCCAAGGATATGATGTAAAAGTAAAATATGATTTGATTGAGGTTGTTAACACATATGATAAGATGTTTCAGGAACCTGAGGGATTTCCTCCTAAATGAGGAATCCAACATGAGATAAAATTGCAACAGTATGCTCCTCTTACAAACATTGGTATGTACAAGATGTCAGTCATGGAGAATGCAAAAATTAAGAAAGAAATCCTATAGTTTCTTGATAAAGGGGTCATTGTGAAATTCCGAAAACAGGAATCCTACTGCAGCAACTAATGTTGTTTCTTTTATTTGTTAAATAAATTGAACAAATTATTTATTGTAAACTACAACAAATAACAAAACAAATACACGACAACATTCACAAAGAAATATAGCAGAAGAAAAATATACGCTGGAAGAATAGATGCACACACACACAAATACACAATTTTTTTTGGACTAAGTCCCTAGAAAAAACCAACTCAGGAAAGCTAGTGGAGCAGCTAAAGGTTTGATTATTATGCAGTAGTGAATTTGAGTACAAAAATATGGATGCTTAAATCTAGCAATTCATATAGAGAAATAACTGACAGTAAGTCTAGTGAGAAAATTATCACTCCCACAGGCGATCTGACACTGACCTTAGCTCGATTTGAGCTGCTCCTTGCTGCCTCTGCGCAGTCACTATGTCAGCCTATGTAGTATTGTGTCCCAAAAACTCAAAACTTCTTCTCCTCTCGCTATCTTGCCAGCTGCTGTCTGGGAAATGGATCCTCCTGGACTCTAGACTCTCTCTCTGGATTATGGCATTGAATCAATGCTTCTCCCCAACAAAAAAACAAAATCTCCTCTGAAGCACTGCTCTACCTCTCTATAGAACTCACTGCCTCTCTGCAATGCACTCCCCGGATCTGGAAAAACTTCCTTCAACCTTACTATCCCTGCCCCTCTCTCATTGCTTCGATCTCACTAGCTCTCTCTCCAACAACTCAGCGCTGCTACTCTGGAAATCAATCTCCTAGTGAAATTGAACTCAACAAGCATGTTATCCATCACCACATCGACCTCCTCTTATAATCCTATGTTGAGACTTCAACAACCAATATTAAAACTTAATCAATGGCTAGGATCATCTTGGGGTCGATCCATGTGATTTTATAAATGATTCTCCCCTTGGCTTAATTAATTCTTATTAATTAACCATATTCCCTAAGTTTGGACTTAGGAAATATTTATAAACGAGTTAATAATCTAATTAAGTCACTTCTATGTATAATTTCCATAAACGATTTCTAGGTTTTGGAGAAATTATGTACTATAGCCTCTCCACAAAATTTCGTGGCTAGAACACTTCTGATGTTAAAAAAACTGAAACTCCCTCTTAGCAAGGAATGTGTTCTAGTGCTGCACATGATGCCACAACACCCTGTCTCTGCATCATCTCCAATCATGTTGTTGATGTTTGGCTACTGTTGCCCACCAACCACTACACAAGTCTAATATGCGTTGCATATGACCCTGATGAACTGCTACCAACACTGCATATACACTGCGACTCCCTCTCATCTGTTGTTGCTGCAACTGCAACTACTGCAATTGAGAAGCATCCGAAATACTGAACCAACTATGTTCAATATGATGCATCTATCACCTAATTCATTACTACTACTAGCATATGCATTGTCACTAAAGGCTCAAGCTCTACACTACTGTTGACTCTTCACTGTGTCAATTGCATTGTTGTCAACTCTGCACTGCACTCCCCAACATCTGACTGTTACTAGTCTCTGCAACTATCACTCTGGCATCTGACTGCATCAACTTCCACTGGTCCATCCTGCTACTGAATATTGTGGACCCTCGTAGCTAGGAATTGATCCAAGAGATGGAATCCTCAAGGATCCCTCCCATCTGTAGCGCTCTAGGGCTACAAAACCAAGTCAACCCACCTCACTCTTGTAGGAATATCAGTGAACATAGCAAAGTCTTCCTCCAACATGGAGGAAATCCTATCGATCTCCACAGAAGCTTCCTATTGGTCCTGCTTCTCCTCCTTTTCCTTCTTCCTGAGAGGACACTCAGTACTGTAGTGGACTAGCTCACCACATTTGAAGAATTTGACCTTCGATAGGTCCTTATTCTTCTTCCTCTGATCCCCCTGCCCTTAACTGGGACCCTGTAGAAATTATACAAACAATGTGTATACCAATGGATTCAATCTGATCATGCAATATACTAGAGCAAGATATTGAATCCTTCTACAATTAATTCTGCGGAAATAAAACACGATCACACAATCACACCAAGTAAAAGAAAGAAGAAAATCAATCCATAACACAAATATTTTTCCTAGGGAAATATTTTTGCTCAAAACCCCTCTATCTCTATTGTATAATTAACCAAGGAATCAAGAAACAATACAATCACTCTTCTCACAAGAGTTTGTTGCACTATCCTAACTGTCTCACACCGATCCAGAATAAATTGGTCCAACACTTAGCCAATTCTCAGCCTATCTTCAGCCTGCCTTGCTCACGCAATTCACATGGAATGAAATCCCTATTATTTGGGAATTTCAGCCTTCTGTGACTACGCAAACATCATGGGAAATCATATGGTGTTTTAACTACATCTGGGCAGTTTGCTAAAAATACAACTGATAGTTAACTTCCCTTTAACCTCTGTCTCAACTGGGTCTTCATCAGAACTGGCATGCATGCAACTATTAATAGTAAATCATCAGTCACTTGACATATCATTGAATGTGAATTAAATCTGATTTAATTCACTTGACCTCTCACTAGTGCAACAATCAGTTACAACTAGTTAGACTAACTTTAACTCAATTAATTGAGTTCTCTGATTTCTCATGCATTAAACCAATGCAATAACTACAACTTGGACTCAAAAACAATTAGAATCACTCTGCATGCCTCACCAACCACCCTCAACTCGAAATTCATGAGCTAACTGAGTCTATCAAACTGAGTTAACTATTACAAGTGTTTATGAGATAAGATTACAATTTATCGTCAAATTTAATTAAGGGAAAATTAAATTAGACACATTTCCAATTTATTTAATAAATTGGTTTTCACACTAATGTATCACTAGGACCCATCACTGTGTGACATGTGATCCCACACTAGTGTGTGCTGTCATGTTGTTTCTGGATGCCAATTTCATTGTTCCTTGTTGCAAATTTCAACACTCCCTCTCAACAAGAAAGGAATCAGTCTGTCCCAATCTGGTACCTTTGGAATGTTCTTGCATGCAACACTTCTAAAACTGAATAGCCTCCAAACAACTGAATCAGTATAATGCATCCATCATCAGAATCTTCTGACTGCTGGTACCTACTGCACATTTCTACTAGACTATCTGCGTTGTTGACATCTGCATCCATGCACTATGCACTGCTGCCAACTTTGATCTGCGCTCCAATATCCGACACCTGTCACTCTACTTTTTGTCTTCCTGACATCTGACTACATCAATCTAACAGATCCTCCCTGCTACTGCTGTACTGTGGTCTCCCTGTAGCCAGGTTCGATCCATGAGACACACCATCTCAATGAATCTTGCCCAAATTTATTCTTGGGATTAATTATGCACATCATCCCACATCTCAACTGGAGGTATAGCTGCATGTACTCCCTCTACCCTTCTGGCTCGAAATTTCCCCCTCCTGGAGGTCTCTTCTTGAGTCGAATATTCCACTCGATCTCCTATCTGCTTCTCCAATTTTGGTTGCTCCAAAACATTCTGAGATTGCGCTTAGGCTGCATGTTGAGAGATAATTTCTCCCTCTCAACCACCAAGTCATTAACCACTGCATTGCTCCTCAAATATTTGCATGCATCCTCAACCTCGAGAGCATACTGGTTCTTGAATCTAGTAATGATCTGCTTCACTTGTCCCGTGGCTATGTGTTTAAGGAAAACCTTTCATTTTCTAAACATTAATTCATAACACGTTCTTCCAATATCGCTACGAAGACAAGATTCTTCCTTAGGCCTGGAACATGAAAAACATATGCTAGTCTGAGATGGGAGCTATTCTCCCTCTGAAAGGTAATTGTAGATATTCCGGTAGCGCTATACCTCTCGTCATCTCCAAACTCTATGCTCCGTTGGAGCTCCTTCTCCTCCAAGTCACTAAAGAGATCTCTATTCCCCGTCATATGGAACAAGGCACCGCTGTCTAGATACCACATGCATCCCATTACCGTGATGGCCATGCATGCAATGAGAGTAAAATCAAGCTCGAAATGTGAAGCCAATGCTTCACCTGCTGCAACTACAAGCTCCTTCTTGCTTTTCTTCTGTGAACAATTTGTAACATAGTGCCCATGCTCGTGATAGTGAAAACACCTGATCTTGGACAAGTCTTTCTTTCCCACTTCGCCTTGGGATTTCTTTCCCTTGGCATTATTTTCCTTACTTAACAAGACACAATCTTCCTTGTCATTAGTATTGGATGAGGATCCATCCCTGGTATTCTTCCTAAATTCTTCTTGTACCAAATCTGACCAAAGTCGCTCCCAATCTTGTAACTTTTCCCTCCCATTCACCAAGTCCTGGTAACTATTTCAGCTCTTGGGAAGGCCTAGAAGTGTTAGGTTCACAAAGTCATCATCTGCTACGGTCACACCAACACTTCCAAGCTCATCTCGACATTGAGTGAACTTCGCCAAGTATGTTGGTACCATCTCACCCTCCTCCTTCTTGATTTTCTTGAGCTTGTCCTTCAGCACCAACTTCCTTTGGTCAAAGAGAATTCTAAAACAAATCTTTCAAGGCCTTCCACATTGCATATGGAGTCGCCTTTCCATGGAGACTCGAGACAATGTGATCTCGAACTCCCTCTAATAAGATCCTCCTCGCCCTTGCTACCTTCTTTTTCCAAGCGTCAAGAAGAGCGATGTTTACTGCTGCAGGCTTGGGAATATCATTATCAATGAATTATTTCAACCCGTTTTCCTCCAGAACAACCTCCATTCTGTCTTTCCATGTGATATAATTAGAATTGTCCTCGAGTGCATATTCCAATCTTAATCCAATGAAAGCCATTTTGATCCGCCTGTCGCACCAACGAATGTATCTGGGAGTTTGAATACTGTTCAACACAAACTCAATTTCTACTCCACTATTGTGATTTCTGGCGCTCTGATACCATGTATAAAATATACAAACAATGTGTATACCAATGGATTCCATATGATCATGCAATATACTAGAGCAAGATACTGAATCCTTCTACAACTAATTCTGCGGAAATTAAACACAATCGCACAATCACACCAAGTAAAAGAAAGAAGCAAATCAATCCACAACACATATATTTTTCCAGGGGAAATATTTTTTCTCAAATCCCCTCTATCTCTATTGTATAATGAACCAAGGAATCACGAAACAATACAATGCACTCTTCTCACAAGAGTTTGTTGCACTATCCTAACTGTCTCACACTGATCCAGACAAAATTGGTCCAACACTTAGCCAATTCTCAGCCTGTCTTCAACCTACCTTGCTCACGCAATTCATGTGGAATTAAATCCCTATTCTTTAGGAATTTCAACCTTCCTTGACTACGAAAACATCATGGGCAATCCTATGGTGTTTTAACTACATCTGGGCAGTTTGCTAAAAATGCAACTAATAGTTAACTTCCCTTTAACCTCTGTCTCAACTAGGTCTTCATCATAACTGACATGCATGCAGATTTTAATATTAAATCATCAGTCACTTGAAAAATCACTACATGTGAATTAAATATGATTTAATTCACTTGACCTCTCACTAGTGCAACAATCAGTTACAACTAGTTAGACTGACTTTAACTCAATTAATTGAGTTAATTTATTTCTCATGCATTAAATTAATGCACTAACTACAACTTGGACTCAAAAACAAATAGAATCACTCTGCATGCCTCACTAACCACCGTCAACTCGAAATACATGAGCTAATTGAGTCTATCACACTCATTTAACTATTACAAGTGTTTATGAGATAAAATTACAATTTATTGTCCAATTTAATTAAGGGAAAATTAAATTAGACACATTTCCAATTTAGTTAATAAATTGGCTTGCACACTAATGTATCGCTAGGACTCATCCCTGTGTGACCTGTGATCCCACACTAGCATGTGTGTTTTCATGTTGTTTCTGAATGCCAATTTCACTGTTTCTTGTTGGAAATTTCAACAGACACTTAGATGCAAGGGCCACATTCTCCTCTTCCTTCAACTACTTCGATCCATTGTTTCTGCCACTTATGGATCTCTTCAAAAGAGCTCACTTCATCTCCTCCCTCTGCAAGTCAACCCACATCCTATCCCATCCTGGTAGCATGTATCTACCCAATATACTTTAGAAAAAGACCTTCCAATCCTTTGAGACACTATTGAGCGCCAACCACACTAGCTCTTAAGCTTGAGGCACTGCCCCAACAATCGACAACTGATCCTGGATGTCTTGAATCCTAGTGAGTAAGGGGTCTATGCCTTCGCCTTTCTGTATCCCGATGCATCTCAGCTTCTCCTCGAGGTACATCTTCCGCTGCTCAGAAGTACCCTGATACAATGTGGCAAGATCATCCCACATCTGCTTGGCAGTATCCTTGCCAGCTATATGTGAAACTACATGATCCCAGATTCCATATAGGATCAACTGCTTCTCCTGTGCCATCTCCTTTTTTTACTCCTTCAGCTGATCTGCATCTGTGGGAACCACCACCACATTATCGATATATGCCTTCAAGCCAAATTCATTTAGTAGGAAGGAGATCCTTGCCTTCCAGATGACATAGTTGGAAGCACCATCCAACCTATCCTGACCTCTCAACCCTGTAGTGGCCATCTTTGAAAAAAATGTTGAAAAATCCCTCTTCCCCTATGCTCGGTTGCTTCTCTTCTACTCACACTCCCTCCAGGAATGTGTAGCTGTACTAGCTGCTACTTCCGATCTGCAACTGGAAATTTGAACTTATGAGACTAGAAGTTCCCTGAGAGAAATATTCCCTCAATGTATTCTCTTTTTCCACTCGACATTGGTTCTGCTCTAGCAACTGTTGTAGAAACCTTCTATGTCCAGCTAGATATTTTCTCAACGAAAAATACTGGATTTCTCCCTCTACCTCTGGAGCTACTCTAGAAAACTCGAATTTTTCTGCCACTCAGAAAAATCAAATTTTCTCAAGCAACTCGGCCCTTTGGCGGAATGACTGCATTGCCCTTGGGAATTTCGACATGTTCCCCACACTGAGCAGCGAAATTCCTTTTTCTTCGCCTTTGAGCTCTCCGGCTAATCAACTGTGCTCTGATACCATGTGAAATTCTGAAACCAGAAATCCTACTGAAACAACTAATGTTGTTTCTTCTATTTGTTAAATAAATTTTAAAAATTATTTATTGTAAGCTATGACAAATAACGAAACAAATACACTACAGCCTTCACAAATAAAATATTGCGGAAGAAAAATATACGCTAGAAGGATAGATGCACACACACACATATACATAATTATTTTTGGACCAAGTCCCTGGAAAAGCCCAACTCAGGAAAACTGGTGCAACAACTGAGGGTTTGATTATTATGCAATAGTAAATCCAAGTACAAAATTATGGATGCTTAAATCTAGAAATCCATATAAAGAAATCATTGATAGTAATTCTAGTGAGAAAAATCTCACTCCCACAGGTGATTTGACCCTGAATTTATCTCAATTTGAGTTTCTCATTTCTGCCTCTGCGCAGTCATTGCATTAGCCTACACAGTACTGCGTCCCACAAACTTGAAACTGCTTCTCCTCTCGCTATCTTAAAAACTGTTGTCTAGGAAATGGATCTTCCTGGCTTCCAGACTCTCTCTCTGGCTTCTGGAACTGAGTCAATGCTTCTCCCTAGAAAAATACAAATCTGATCTAAAGCATCGCACTTCCTCTACGTGGCTCTCTATTGCCTCTCTGTGGAACTCATTGTCTCTCTGCAATGCACTCACCGGATCTGGAAAATATTCCTACGACCCTACTATCCATGCCCCTCTCTCACTACTTGGAACTTACTAGGTCTCTCTCCGGGAACTCAACACTACTACTCTGGAAACCAATCTACCAGTGAAATCGAACTCAACAAGTGTGTTCTCCATCATCACATCAACTCCCTCTTATAATCCTCTTTTGATACTTCAACGACCAAGATTAAAATTTAATCAATGGCTAGGATAATTTTGGATTTGATCCATGTGATTTTCTAGATTATTCTCACCTTGACTTAATTAATTCTGATTAATTAACCATATTCCCTAAGTTTATACTTACGAAATATTTAAAAACTGGTTAATAATCTAATTAAGTCACTTCTAGGCAGAATTTATAGAAACGATTTCTAGGTTTTGGAGAAATTATGTATTTAGCCTCTCCATAAATTTTGTGGCTAGAATGCTTATGATGCTACAAAAATTAACAGTCATCAGAACAAGAATATCTTCAAGCAGATCTCTTATTGTTTTAGTGCTAAAGAAGGATGGTACATGGCGCATGTGTGTGGACTTTAAATCCTTGAACAAAATCACGGTAAAAAATTGTTACCCTCTTCCTCAAATTGATGATTTTTTGATCAATTGAAAGATGATATTTATTTCACTAAGTTGGACTTGAGGAGTGGCTATCATCATAGTAAGTTTGCTGAAGGAGATATTTGGAAGACAATCTTCAAAACAAAGAAAGGTTTGTTTGAATGGTTGTTTATGCCATTTGGGCTTTGTAATTCTCCCGCAACATTCATGAGAGTTATAAATGATGTTTTATGAAATTTTCTTGATGATTTTGTGATAGTCTACTTAGATGACATACTAATTTTCAGAAATACTCGTGAAGAGCATGTCAAGCTTGTTAGGCAAGTTCTAAATGTCTTAAAATAATTTCTTTTTGAAGATGTCTAAATGTGAATTTGGAAAAACCTCTTTAGTATTTTTGGGTCATATTGTTGGAGGAGGTGAATTGAAGATAGATCCCTCAAAGGTCGAAGTCAATTTGAATTGGCCAAAACTTAAGAATGTAACAGAGGTTAGAAGCTTCTTGGGAGCGGCCCAATATTGGAGAAAATTCATTTCTAACTTCTCATACATTGCATATCCAGTACATGCTTTGACAAGTGTGAAACATGTTTTTCAATAGAAAGCCTTTGATGCATTTAAAGAGAGAATGTGAATTAGTACAACACCGATATTTGAAATTCCATACCTTAAGCAATCATTTGAGATATAAACTGATGCAAGTGACTATGGCATGGGAGAGGTTTTGATGCAACATGGTAAGCCCATATGTTATTGTTTTGAAACTTTTAATGGTGCAATAATTAAATATCCTACCTATGAAAAAGGATTGTATGCTTTCAAGCAAAGTGTGAAAAAATGGAAACATTATTTGATGGGTAAGGCCCACTATCATTCACACTGACCATCAGTCGTTGCAATACTTTCAATCACAATCCAAGTTACAACAAGCAAGGCACTTCAGATGGATGGGTTTCTTACCATACAATTCCACTTGGTAATAAGGCATAAGAAATGTATCTATAAAAAAGTTGTTTATATGATATCTAGACCAATTGTTATTGCATCCATTATTCTTAAGAAAAATTCTAGCATACATGAGAAATATGTTGAGAAATATGCTTTAGATGATGATTTTAAGGATGTATATGCAACTTTGTTTCAAGGGAACCAAGTAGAGGAATTAGATTATCACGTTCCTGATAAATTGTTGTATCATCTTGGTAAGCTATGTATTCCACAGGGGGGAAGATTCAACATCATAAGGGAAGCACATACTTCTCTTATTGTTGGTCACTTTGGTGTAGGAAATACAATGGCGTGATTACAAAGGTATTGTTACTGGCCTCGTATGAATGAAAATGTGTCACGATATATAGGAGGATATTCTATGTGTGCTATTAGTAAGCCTAGAAATATAAATTTGGGATTGTATACTCCACTTCTTATTCCTCCCCGTCTTTGGGAAAGTGTTTCTATATATTTTGTGGGAGGTCTACATATGTCTAGGAAAGGTCATGATTGTATTTATATAGTTGTGGATCATTTTGTAATATTACTAAATTAGCTTTTAGCTAGTTAGAATATTAAATTTTGTTTTTATCAATAAAATAGTTGAATAAGAGGGTAGGGGGACTCATAAATCTCCCGAGCAAGAATAAAACCACTTCTAGTGTGAAAGTGGATCAGTGTATATAGTTGAATAAAGAACTCCTTGGTGTGAATGGGGTCAATATTGGCCAAATAAACAACAGAGTCATGGAGGTAGTGGAGAGATATTGAAGGACAACGCAGTCATAATGGGAGGGAGTCCCCATGGGAGTAGCATCTTTAATGAGTGGGACCTAGGGGAGGAGGCTTTCAAATCATATAAGTAAGGGGATGGAAACCATGGAAAGCATTCTGAATATTGCTTATGTTTGGTCTTTTATGAGTTTCTGCATGCTTCAGTTGTTTAGCGGAGTCCGTTGTGTTGTTTAGCACAAGGGTGTTTCCGGGAAGAAATCCCACCCTCATCCTCGAGGGACTTCGAGTCCCACTCAGGATAGGTTCCTTTGAGCTTCGATCCACCATCCGACATCAGGCCAATATTTATCCATCTTCAGCAGTGTAGTCTCCATTAGGATTTGCGCAATTCAAGAGGGCAGTGGCAGTGGAGGGTTGAAAACCCAAGTTATTGAGCTAGTTTTCTAGTGAGGGGAGAAGCCTTTCATTCGAAAAGTTAGTGGGGAAGAGTACCAACCATTTTTACATCGGATCACCCACCTCCTAGCGGTTATCGAGTTGTAGAGCATAATTTAGCACTAGGGCTTCATTTTTCATTCGGAGTATTTCAAGAAACCCTTTCTAGGTTATTTTATAATTGTGCTAGAGAGCCTAGATCTCTGATCTCGACATTTTCTGAGCACTATATTAGCAGATCCATATATTTTTAGTTTCCAGTTGTAGTCATTCTCCAAAGGAATGCGCATTCATAGTCCTCCAACATTTTGTATAGCAACAACCTTTCATGTATTGATGTATAGAATCAGTTGAGGCTTGTTTTTCCTAGCTTGAGTGTATTTTTCCTCAAGATCTTGTACTCATTTTCTGCTACGACCTCTAATAAAATGGCTCTATGATCTGCTTATTTTTGATGTGTTGATATTTTACTACATTTTCCAGTTTTATGTTCTATATTCCTATTTTTCATAATTTGGAATTTTATAGTGGTATCGAAGCGTAACCTTGGCTCAACCTGTGAGACATCACATCTATGTCATCAGAAGAAGAAGAGCCTCTCACAAAAAGGGAGAAGTATTAAATTAGTAGAAGACGAAGGTTTGATTATACAAGCAACGAAGAAGACAAAGTCAAGACTCCAATATTAGGAGAAATGGATGAAAATTAGTTTCCAAAGATTTTTCTCCAAACCATGCAAGACATTGCCAAAGAAATCAAGGAGATGAGGATGGAAAGACAAAAGGAGACCCCAAGAGGGTTTCTACATGGAGAAAAATTCGGCACTTCACATCACTGGTGTGAACAACCAGTAAGGCAACCAGTTTCCCAACGCTCCACTATGCCTACATTCCTAGCAGTAGGAAATGGAGGTGGAGAACCCCAAGAAAAAGATACTCTTGAAGATAATTTTCTAGAGTATGAGTCTCAATATCAAAGATTCAAAGAGAATATGAACTTTCAGGTGTTCTTTCAGATCAAGGATAACAGGAGACCCCAAAATAACAATAGGAGTAGAGGGTACATGCAAAACAATGATCTGCAACGTACTATGGGTAGATTATTTTTGCCTGATTTTGATGGGTCATCCAAGTGCACAACCAAGTCTTGGGTGGAGAAACTAGTCATCTATTTCCAGTTGAACCAAGTACCATATATTGAAGCTATTAAGATAGCAGCGCTGCACCTTGAATATGAGGCACATGAATGGTGGTTTCATGATATTTCTACATTGGGGCAGGCCAATGTGACTGCACATGCAAAATTCACCAGGAGGTTGGTAGAAATATTTGACCGAAGAGATCCAGAGGCACCCTTTGTTGATCTAGCCAAGCTCAAGCAGTCAGGAAATCCAGAGACCTATATCTCTGAATTTCTAAAACTTTCTATCATGGTGCCATATTTATCTATAGCTAGGAGAGTTTATATTTTCATTGATGGGCTATCAGAGCCTCTTCATGGGTTGGTAAAGTCCACTAGACCAACTACGCTCGAAGATGCCATTGAGAGGGCTAGGGACTTACAGGATGCTTTTCTAAGGGCAAGAGCTCCATTTTGGAAAAATCCCACTTTTTAGTCAAAGTGGAAAGATGTGAAGGTCCCTCTCCCAAAATAGAACCAGAAAAAAGGACCTCCTAGTGATAATGTCCGAATAGATTTGAGGATGAGGAAGCTTTGCTTCACTTGCTAAGAACCATGGGCATTAGGGCATTGGTGTGCTGCAGGAAAGGCACACTATATTGAGGTATTATCAGATAGTAAAGAGGAGGAAGAAGAGGATCCAGAAGGAGACATTAGCGTTGTGGCACTAGGAGAGGATTCACTACCACCAGGAGGTGGAAATGGGGCATTTGCTCCAATTGGAGGGGCCCTTACATCTTTGCGGGGAGTACCCAAGTATTTGAATTTGAGAGTCCGAGGTATAGTTCAGGGGCAGTGGGTATCAATATTGATAGACAGTGGGGCTACCCACAATTTTATTGATGCTCAGTTAGTGCAGAAAAGAAAAATACCCACTGATGATTTTGAAGGATTCTTAGTTTTGGTTCCAGGAGCTACAACCATGCAATGTGTGAAGTATGTTCCAACATTGTCTGTAACCTTGGGGCATACACTTTGACTGATCACTTCTTTGTGGTCGATATTCCTAACACCAATGTGATATTAGGTGTGCAGTGGTTGATTACACTGGGGAAGGTCACCACAGATTGGGAGACCTTGCAGATGGAATGGGTATATAAGAAGAGCGGTAAGCATCAAATGATCAGGGGAATGCACACCTATCCACCTCAGGAAGTCTTCACACATAAGATGGAGACTGATTTTCACATAGGAAGAAAGGACAAATCAATGCACTCAGATATACAGTCTGCTCTAGATCATGATGTTATATTATTTGGAGGCATTCCACTAAGAAGGCCCTCAGACTGGAAGTTGGTTAAAGAGTTCTCACAACAAGTGGCACCACTCACGGATCTGTCTTAGAGGGGAGCTTTGGATGGGACCAACACAGTGCAGAGGGCCTTTGATTGGCTCAAGGAGGAGGTGACTATTTTTTGGGTATCGATATTACCAACTCTCACTAAGACTTTTGCACTGGAAGGAGATTCTTAAGGAGTGGATGATGGCACAATTATGGTGCAATGGGGCTATTCCATAGCCTTTGAGAGTCATAAGATACTTCCAGATATGAATAATTCTTCCATATATGGTAAGGGGTTGCTGGCCTTCATACATTCATTGGCCAAACTCAGGCAATTTTGGGTGGGAAATAACTTCCAAGTGAAGATTGAGCACCATAAACTTCAATATTTTCTTTTGAAAAAGCAGCTGCAAGAAAGGTAGCAAAAGTGGGTTAGCGGAATTCCAGCATCTGGCTCTGGAATTAAACATGTCAAAGAGGGAAGCAATGAGGTAACAAGTGCCTTATCACAGAGACCAGCAACGCTGTCATTGATGAGTGTAAATCCAGATTGGGAGTCCTAATTGTTGGTGGAGTACTCCAAGAACCGCTTCACATGTGAGGTGTTTGATGGGCAGGTGACTGATGAGAGGTATAGAGTAATGGATGGAGTCATCTATTACCAAGATCAGATCTTCTTTACTAGAGATTCTAATCTCAAGGAGAAAATTGTACATGCAACACATGATTCACCCTTTCCGACCACCAAGGTTTCATCAGGACATATCAGGCCATTAGGGAGAGATTCTCATGGGAGGGTCTCAAGGAGGATGTGCTGTAGCATATCAAGAAGTGTGTAGTTTTCATGAAGAATGAGGGAGAAAACAACCATCCTACAAGGTTGTTACAATTAATTCCTTTTACAGGAGAGAAATGGGAGATCCCTTCTATGGACTTCATCGCCAGTTTGCCAAAATTACATGGTAAGGATTGTATCTTTATAATCGTTGGTAAACTAACAAAGTATTGACATTCCTTTGCCATTTATTTATAGTGCACTACTCCACAAGAGAGCAAGCTTCTCCTTGGACTTCATGGTCTTCCTAAGACCATAGTTAGTGATAGAGATAGCCACTTCCTAGATGGATATGGGTAGGTGTTGCTCTATTGGGGGTGTACCCAGTTAACACCAAGTATAAGTTATTACCCCCAAATAGGTGGGAAGACAGAGGTAGTAAACAAGTGGTTAGGAAGCTACTTGCCAGATTATGTTTTGGGGAAACAAGGAGCAGAGCTACGTTGGTTCCTGTTAGCCCCCTATAAATTCTGTCATATCAACAGGTGGCTAAAAGATTTTGGATAGCCTTCAAGAAACAATTTAATTGCTAAAATTGTTGATGCTTAAAGTCTTTTGATAAAATCCTATCCATTGGAAAATCGTCACTGCTTTTCCCCCTCTTCAACTCAGAATTTATGTTGTCATTACATGAAGAAAAACTGCTGCAAGCACCATTTTCTCCCCTTCCCCTTTCTTCAAAACCCTTTGACAAGGTTCAAAGACTCCTTCTTTGCCTTATCGGAACCCCTCTAAACCTTTGAAAAACATTGGAAATCCATGAAAATCATATTTTTCATATATCTTAAACTTAAGCCCTCTAGGGCTAAGTTTTTAACCCCCCCCCTTCGTGTGCCCAAAGGCCCCGCAGCCGGGTGCCTGATCAGATTTTATAAATACCCCGCCCCCTGATAATATTAAAACCTTATGTTATTTTCAAACTTTGGGTTTTTAATTATTTTCTAAGTTTTTCCGCCGGTTCAAAATTTCAGTCAATCCCCACCGTCGATCTAATCTGCAGATTGACGGCGCGGATTCCATCACCCCAGTGGTCCCCGCCATCCACTCGCCGTTGCCAAAACTGGCAGTATCCATCGCACCACCTTCGAGCGGAGAGTGATTTTCTTCCGATCGACAGCGATTCCATCCACCGATTGATGTGTGGCCTGGACACTGTTCACCAAACCGCCGTCCATCGCGCGTTAAACATTGGACATGGACCCCGCGCGATATTGGCGCCCACCGTCCGATCTGAGGCTGCCCATCGGATAACTATCGCTCGCCGAAGTTTCCCACACGATAACTAGGCCCTGGCGCATCGATAACGACATCTCCGCCGTCGATCTGATCTGCAGATCGACGGCCCAAAAATCATCGCCCGTTTTCTCCGTTTTGACTTTCCACGTATGCTCTCGACCGTCGATTTCGCACAATCGACGGCTTCAATTCAAATCCTTCTTCCGCTCTCCCCTGACCTCTCTCAATCAATCTCGACCATTGGATGATGTCATCCAACGGCCCTGCTTCCTCCACATGCCTTCTGAAGCAATTAGCCCATGCACGCAGGATTTTATAGTATTTGTTATTATTTTGCAGGGTTAAATGGTTTTCTTGCCATTTCTCAAGAAAATTCAGAAGCAGAAGGTGACGATCCCCCCGCCTCTGATTCATCAAAGAGGATAATTTGCGGGGTTTCAAATTCATGTTTTCATCAAAGACCCATGAGGCATTGATGCCATATCATCCCTGCGCAACCCTGCACACCAGCAAAAACACATGAATCAAGCATAGTCAAAGAATATCAGTGTCAAAGGCAAAAAGGTACCAAGACAAAAGTTTGAAGACAGATTTGCGGGAATTTAGGCTAAGACGGATTATCAAAAGCCTAATCCTTCTGACAAAAACAAAGTTTAAAGAAAGACGCAAGTGTTTTATCAAACATAAAGCATAAGCTGCCACATCAGGGGCTAATTGAATTCCCCATCTACCTCTGAGCCACCTGCAGCCTCAAAGCAATCAAAAGGAGGCCGAAGTTATTACCAGACCAGGAGATTTTTGCATCAATATAACTAAACAGTTATTCTAGCTAAAGGAACTTATTGTAAAATGTCAGCGGAAGTTATTTCCAAGATAACAAAAAGCCTTGAATTCAACAAACTCTTTCCAGCAAGCCTAATAATTAATGTAAACCAATTAATACAGGGGAAATATCAAAAAACTTCTCTATTGAGCCCCTCAAAGGCCGAGAGACAGTGCACTGTATTGATTGAACTTAGAAGATATTTTACCCCATCTTCACCTCTTCATTCTTCTATAAATATTACTGGAGAAGATGATAAAGTGTTGGTTGGTTTTTGGTTGATCACTAGTTGTAATATTGGAACTCTTTGAAATAATACATAGTCTGTTGAAGTTAAAGAACAAATTGAAGTCTTGGAAGCCCTGATGATGTTGTTGCATGCTTGTGATTGAGAAGGCTCTATCATTGGATCCATGAGTCATTTCTGAAGTATCTAACCGTTTAAAGTTTTTCCTCGTTTTAATTATGTTTCATAAATTGTTACTACAAGAGGGTTGAAATTTTAGATCAAGAAATGACTCCTGGAAGCACCTTAGACCTGTTCATCCTTCACTGTTTCATGTTTTCTTCTGCTGAAGTATTTTAGAGTCTTTAATCTCTCTCTTTAATCTTCATGCTTGTTTATTTCCTTAATAGTTTGAACAGTTGGTTTCATCATGATTTATGGTTCTCTCTACTTGTCTGCTGCCACTTAAAAAATGTTATTGAAGTCTCCCTTTGAAGTTCTTTGCTTACAGTGAATCAAAGAGGTCTATTTTGATATTTCCCTTTGTCCTTACTTAAACAGTTGGCTCAAATGTCGTTATAATTATGATCATAGATGTTTTTAGGTGTTCCCTTTTATATGACTGTAATTGTCAGTGAATATTTTATGTTTTCTAAGTCATTTAAAATAAAATCCTTGAGGAAATAGGGTGTTCCCCGAATCTTAGATTTCATTTTAAAAGTTGTTTTGAAATCATTATTTGCTTAAAGGTGTGATTTGTAGAATTTATGGTTAGCCCTGTCTATCAAAAAGCTCTTTATTTGTTCAAATTATGCTTTCAAATTCCCTTTGTTTGATAATTAAACTTCTCTTTTCAAATCATTGATGTCCATCTCATCTCCAAACTCAGAAGGATCCCGCGCCAAGTTAGATTTGCCCTCCGATATCCCATATCAGTCGATGAGTATGTTGGTGACCTCTTATTGACTTACCGCTTCAATGAACTAGATGTTTCTCCATTCTATATATCTTTCCTAGATCTTTATGTTATGTGGTATCAATCCAACCAAACAAACAAACAAACACCTGCACTTAATAACTAGTCTAAAATCCATATTCTAAGCACACAAGATAAACCTTTGCAAACAAAAATTCGAGAGATCCCTCTCTGAGAACAGGAGGACTAGATCTTGGGACTCTAAATATTGGTTCTGATGTTGCCTTGTCTTTTGATTTTCCAAACTATCAAAACACGGGACACCAACATAATGGTGATCACGGTGGGACGTACTGAGAATATAATGGTTTGAAAACTTTTCTTCAAAATTTTTAAGCCCAGTATAACATAAGTAACCTTCTTCAAGCACTACCGAACAAATGGTAATCATGATAGTACTTAATTGAATCAGTGACAAACTAAGTAACCCTTAGGATTCTCATTAAACCTTATCAAACCTTGAAGGAAGCAATTACCAAGCCATAAGAGTGAACTCTGTATGTTTTGACACCCTAGCTAAGTGTTAAGTCAGATTTAGGACACTCTCATAACCTATAAGATCAAGAAACTCAGAAAAAACCCAAAACATTTCAGTTTGGCCTCATAATAAGCATGGTGGTGGAACCATCCAATATCTTACCTTCATAAAAGCTAAAAATTTTCCACCTGGCGACTCCATTAGCCCCAGTAGGCCTATTAATCATATAGGTTCCCAAATCTCTTTAGCACTGTGTTAACCAGCCTTGAAGAAGTTTAGAAGCCTAGTTCCATATTAGAAAAAACATCCTAAGAGGTGAAGCTTCCAAAAAAAAGTCCCTAAAAATTTCAACCTCTCTCATTTTTTAAAAACAGTCTGGCTTCACATAGGATCAACACTAGATCCCATCCAGACTCAAATCCTCCTTTAGTCGTTGACAATCCAGAAAGAATTCTGTGGCAGACTTCTAACTCTGAAAAATCAGCTGCTAACAGGAGCCTATTAAGAACAAAGTCTGTCCCTGAAAACCTTGTTGTCCTTGAGGATCCACATTTTGATTTACATCATACAAAGAACATCTTTAGAACCAGATCTCAAGGTGAATTAAACCAAACTGGCCTTGATATTGCAGATTTGCAACAAAGCCTCAGTAGAGAAGCATCACCTTCCACTCCTCCTGATTTCCAGCTTCTTCATCACTTTAGTCTTTTCCATAACAAGTCTGCTCAAAATCAGTTTGTTGGCCCAAGTATTTCTTCCACTCCAATTCATACTACCACTGTTCAAAACTCTCCATTTCAGCCCACTCTCACTTTCGTAAATCCACCTCTTGTAAATCCACCCTTATTTCCAGCCATGGTAACATGGTATGCCCCATTAGTATTACCACAACCTCTACTTCCCCTGCCAAATGATTACCAATAAAAAATCCCTCACTTCACTGGAAAAGAGTCTACAACAGTTCAACAACATGTAGATAGGATGGAAGATGCATTTGATTACATGGAAATAGAAGAAGAAACTATGAAAATGAGGATCTTTGCTCAAAGCTTAGGAGGAGATGTAAAGAAGTGGTTCAAAAACTTACCTTCTAGCAGCATAAATGATCTCCCCGCCTTGCATCAAACATTTATCAACAAATGGGAACTCAAAAAGAATTCTCTCCAAATGCTGGCAGAATATAGCAGCCTCAAGAGAAATCAAGGAGAGAGTATTCCTGACTACTCCACTAGGTTTAATAGCATTTACAACGCTCTTCCACCTCACATGAACCCCCCTCAAGGCATGGCCTTAGTAAGATATCCCGAAGGCCTTGATGTTGACATGATGTATCAGTTAAGAGAGAGGGATTACTCAACCTTAGAAGACATGCAGAAAGGAGTTGTGAGCATAGAAGCAAACATAAATGAGAAAATAAATAGGTTGAGATCAGAGAAGAGGGTAACTTATAAAGATGACGCTACACCCTCCACATCTAGCTCAAAAACAGAATAGATGTTGGAAGAGATCATGAAAAGGATGAGCATACTTGAGAGAGCAAAACCTCAAAACAATCAAAACAGAAATAGAAATCAGAATTATAGAAGAGACAACAATCAAGATAAGCAAAAAGAAAGTGACCAACAGGTTATACCTCCCTTTCAATAGAACTATGTAGATCAATATGAGGAAGATAGAGAGTTGGAAAGGCTGGAAGAATCTCATGTAAACTTGATTGGATCAGACAGTGGGAATGATGTTTTCCTCACTAAGGAAGAAAAATATTTCTTCTCTTATGATCAAAATACAAACACCTATGAAGATTCTGATGACTATAGATTGGGTTTTGAAAATGCAATCATGGAGATACACAAACAGTATGATCTTAGGAGCAAGGGAAACATAGATAATTCAAAAGATAAGAACACTAGCACTACTGTCAAGAAAATCGCAGAAAACCAGCCCAAAAAGACAACAGAAAAAACCAACATTTTGACCAAGAAACCAGACATAAACAAAGACAAAGGTGTCCAGCAAGATGTTGAATAGAGTACTCCTAGCACTTCAGCTAGTGGTCCTAATAAAACTGTCCCAATTACCAGTCCAAATAAGGTTCAGCAAATTAAAATTGCCGAAAGGAATTCAAGTGAAAAGACAGATGTAAATATGAACAAGTCAATTGTTCCTTTCAGTCTTGAGGGAGAGATTGCCAAGATAAAAATTACCATTCCTCTAGCTGAACTAGTAACCCAAGAAGTGTACAGAAACCAAGTTTTGAAAGCCTTAAACTTAGGAAGTGATACTGACACCTTAAACTTGACGGATGACAAACCTGAGTTGTTGTTTGGTCCAGAAGTTGAAGGAAAATACCAAGAAGGGGCTGTCCCTCCCTTCTATGTTAGCTTAAACATACATGAGAAAATTTTACACAATGTTATGTTAGACTCAGGAGCTTCACACAATCTAATGCCCAAAGTAGTGATGGAAATCTCAGGCTTAGAAATTACTAAACCATACAAAGATTTGTATTCCTTTGACTCAAGCAGAGTCAAATGTTTGGGTTTAATCAAATATTTGTGTGTTAACTTATTCCAAATCCCTGCTAAGAGTTTGGTCATGGACATAGTTGTAGCTGACATTCCCCCTAAGTATGGCATGCTCTTATCAAGATCTTGGGGAGCCAAACTTCAGGGGAGCCTTCAAATGGATATGTCTTATGCCACCATTCCCGTTTTTAATCAAAACAGAAGACTATATAGGGAATCTCACATGAAGTACATGGTGAGCAACATAGACAAACCAAACAACTCTCCAATTTATTCTATTCAATCAAGTTTAGATTCCTTTATCTTATGTAATGAAGATGAAATTACTCAACAAGATAAAGAAAACATGGACCAAATCAGTTCACCAGAACTATCCAATCTTCCCCTCAATCAAATTCAAAACATTACCAATAAGCAGCAACAAGAAAATGAAAATAGGAATGACATACTTTGGACAACAAACTTTGATGGATCCTGTAATAAAACAAGTGCAGGAGCAGGTGTGTGGATTCGAAATACAAATCAGAGTTTTTCATATAAATTGGACTTCCCATGCACTAATAATATTGCTGAGTATGAAGCACTTCTCCTAGGCTTACAATTTCTTAAAAAATTAGAAGCCCAGAAGATATCAATCTTAGGAGATTCTGAACTCATCATAAGACAAATAAAAGGAGAATACTCAGCTAGAAATCCAAGGCTTAGGGAATATCGAAACGCTGCCCTTGATCTATTGAAAACCTTTGAAAAGTATGAACTTATTTTCATTCCAAGAGCACTAAATCATCTAGCAAATGAACTCACTTTCAATGCCAGCAATTGCCAAATACCTCTGATAATTGAACAACTCAGTGTGAAGGTAAAACACAGGCCTGCCGTGCCCGATAACGAAGATCATTGGCAAGTGTTTGATTCTGACAAACACATAGATGATTTCTTGAAATTAGAAAGCGATTTCAACATACCAATATCAGAAACCAGCCATAAAGAAAATTGTTTGTATATTGAACAAATCCCAAAATTTAAAATGACATATACTGTTGATATAAATCATAGTGAGAATCCTTTTGAAGCAGAGATAACTGACAATGTAGACCAAGAAGACTTGGAATTTTTACAATGCAAAAATGATAAAATTCCGAGAGGTCTATCACCTTTAGAACAACTTTTTGATTGCAATGATGTAGCCAAAGAACCAAGAATGGAGCTTGTGGAAACAAATGTAGAAGAACATAACATAGGCAGTCTAGCAGAACCCAAGATGATCAAACTGTCCAGCACTCTCCCAGCTCACATAAAATTGCAGTATATAGAGCTGTTCAAAGAGTTTAAAGATGTTTTTTCTTGGGGATATAAAGACCTAAAATCATATGATACCAGCATCATCCAGCATAAAATTCCTTTGAAGGAAAATCAAAAGCCTTTCAAACAAAAAATAAGGAGAAGAAATCCTCTCTTACTACCTCTGGTTAAGGAAAAGATTGAAAAAATGCATGATGCTGGAATCATAATACCCATTAGATTTTCAGAGTGGATATCAAACTTAGTTTCTGTTAGAAAGAAAACAGGGGAAATCAGGCTCTGTATTGACTTCAGAAATTTAAATAGAGCCTCTTTAAAAGAAAACTACCCCTTACCAAAGATGGACCATATACTTCAAAGGGTATTTGGGTCAAGAAGGATTTCCCTATTAGATGGGTTCTCAGGTTACAACCAGGTGTTAGTGTTCCCAAGTGATCAAATCAAAACTGCTTTTACCACCCCTTGGGGCACCTTTATGTATGTCAAAATGTCTTTCGGATTAATGAATGTAGGGGCCACCTTCCAAAGGGCCATGGAAATAGCTTTCTCTGAAGATATTGGCTATTTCATAATCATTTACCTTGATGACATAACCGTTTTCTCAAAAACTGATGAGAAACATTTGATTCACTTAAGAAATTTTTTTGAGAAGTGTAGGAGATTTGGCTTGTCATTGAATCCCAAGAAGACACTCTTTGGTCTCCAAGAAGGTAAACTTCTTGGCCATATAATTTTGGAAGAGGGAATCAAAATCGACCCTACAAGGATAGATGGCATATTGCAGATCAGCCATCCTAGAAGCCTCAAAGAATTGCAATCTTTCATTAGAAAGATTAATTTTCTGAGGAGGTTCATCCCCAACCTTGCTGAGCTATTAAAAAACATTACAAACATGCTTAAGAAAGATGTAGGTGTAATGGACTTTACCAGCTAAACAATCATTCGAACTGGTCAAACAAGCTCTTACTCAAACACCAGTCCTGATTAGACCAGATTTCACCAAAGACTTTTATATCTTTTCTTTTGCATCTGAACATACCATAGCTGGAGTATTACTTCAAAAGAATGACTTGGGGCAAGAACAACCAATATATTTATTTAGTAGGGCCCTAAGCGATGCTCCTCTCAAATATAACATCATGGAGAATCAAGCCTTAGCATTAGTGAAAGCATTAAAATACTTTAGGGTCTATATTTTACACTCACATAATCGCTTTTGTTCCACATACTGTTGTCAAGGACATTCTAAGTCAAGACCCTGATGGTAAAAGGGGAAAATGGATTGAAACTATTCTTGAATATGACTTAGAAATCAAGCCCACCAAACTAGTTAAAGGGCAAGGATTAGCAAAACTTATCGCTGAGTCTAACTTCCAAGCACTTGACATAAATATGGTAGATATGTTAGAAGAAATAGAAGAATCCACTGCTCCTTTTATTGAAGAAATTTTTCTAAATTCTCCTTGGTATGTTGACATTGTTTATGTGATTTTATATTTAAATGCCCCTCCTTCTCTGTCTAAAACTAAAGCTATATTTTTGAAGCAAAAAGCTTTGAGTTTTTGCATATTAGATGGAGTATTATATTGGAAAAATTCTATTGGAATTTTGCTTAAATTTTTACTTGAAGATGATGCAGGAAAAATCATGCATGACTTGCATGACGGAGAATGTGGAGGACACCTCTGGAAGGCCACGAAAAACAAAATTCTTAGATCTGGTTACTATTGGCCTACTCTTTTCCTAGACACTCAAAAGTTGGTCATGTCTTGCCATAAGTGTCAAATTTTTTATGGCAAAAGAAAACTTCTTCCCTTACCCTTACATCCTATCAGAATTGAGGCACATTTTCAACAATGGGGTTTAGACTTCATTGGGGAAATTCACCCATCCTCCTCAGCTCAACATAAGTGGATCCTCACAGCCACTGACTTCTTTACCAAATGGATAGAAGATATACCCTCCAGAAATGATAATGACTCTGTCATTATGAAGTTCCTTGAAACAAATATCCTATCTAGATTTGGTTGTCCTAGAAAAATCATAACAGACAATGCTGCTGCTTTTAAATCTAAGAAGATGGTTGATTTATGTTAAAAATACCACATAACCTTGGGCCATTCCACTGCTTACTATCCCCAAGGACATGGATTAGCTGAATCTTCCAACAAGAGCCTCATCAATATCATTAAGAAACTGTTGGAACATAATACAAAATCATGGCACAGTAAGCTGGTTCATGCCTTGTGGGCTGATAGGTTAACTACAAAGAAGTCAATAAATATGTCCCCCTATCAGTTAGTTTATGGCATGGATGCAGTTTTTCCTACCTCATTGGGAGTTCCAGTCATGAAACTCCTTCAAGAAGTGCAAATTGAAGAGAATGATATGCAGAGAAGAATCAACCAAACAATCCATTTACAGTAGAGCAGAGAAGAAGTTTATGAGAGAACACAGTTGGTCCAAGAAAATATGAAGAATATTTTTGACAAAAGGACTAAGGCAAACAATTTCCAAATTGGAAATTTTGTTCTTAAATGGGATTCAAGAAGAAAAGAGAAGGGAAAACATGGCAAGTTTTAGAACTTGTGGAAAGGGCCATATATTATCCATGCTGAGAGGGGTGACAATGCATTTTTCTTGAAAGAATTGAATGGAGAAGATCTGTATGGAGGTCCTGTCAATGGCAGGATGATCAAGAATTACTTCTACCAAGAATCTTGAGTTTTAAAGAATTTTATTTTTCATTGTAAATATCATAGTCTAACCATTGCATTCAAAGTTAGAAAAAAAAAAATACAAAAACAATGAAAGAGAGAAAAGATGGCAGATTGTAAAAACAATAAAGGTATAGCCCCATACCAAAAAGAGAAACAAATCTGAAAGTGTGCAAGCTCAAATGCCACTCCTAAAAAACGCACTTCTAGTTAATCAAACAGTTTAATCTTGACTAATTAGCTTTAAATTTTCTGCTGATAGGATAGTGAAATTCGATCTGCCAAACCGTTTAAACTTGGCTTATCAGTAGATAGATTAGGATAGAAATCAAAGGTTCAAACATGCTCAAAATCTGAACTTAAATTTCCAAAGAGAGATGACTCAAATCTGTTCTATTTTCTTGAGTCAGAAACAAAGATAAACTGGTTCTAAACAGCTCAAAATCTGAACCAGAAAACAAGCAAAGAACAGCTCAAACAAGCTTAAAAACAGAGTTGAAGAAAAGAGAAGGATGTTCTTAAAACTTTCAGATCTTAAAGCCTTCATCATTTTGATTTAATTTTCTGCAAATAATATCTATGTCCAGCTTGTTTTTATGCCATAGATCAGCATCAAGTTAGACTGTTGTTTGGTCAATTTAGTGTGTCCTAAATTGCTAACATAAATTATCAACCAGGGATTCGTAAGCTGACGAAGTGTGGCGCACTATATGTGCAAGATAACCTATCTCTTACTTTTTGTCGTTTTTGGATTTTTATGAAATTCTAAAAAACAAGTATGGAGACAAATATTCAAGACAATGATGTCCTTCTAATGGTTTTCCAAACTTCAAAAGAATTTTAAAACACACAATGACAAAATTAATTCCTAAAAGGAAATGAAAATTGCATCACTATTCTAATCAAGCAAACAATGAACTATTTATCATGAAACTCATTATCCTTGCTGCTGTCTAAACACAAAAGAAACTGTACTCAAAGAAAAGATTGCAAGTAAAGTAAAACTAAAATAAAATTACATCAACTCATATTCTGACCCCTCACCATTAGTCTAGCTATGGCTTTCGGAGGTAATCATAAACAACTTGAGCAATATGATATCTAATTTGCAGAAAAAGAAACTAATATCAAACTGCACACTCATACTTCAATCCCTCACCATTAGTCCAACTATGGCTTTCGGAGGTCACTGAAAATGACATGAGCAATTCAATATATCTAACTTGCAGAAAAGTAAACTAATATCAAACTACACACTCATACTTCAATCCCTCGCCATTAGTCCAGCTATGGCTTTCGGAGGTAACTGAAAATGACATGAGTAATTTAATATATCTAACTTGCAGAAAAGTAAACTAATATCAAACTACACACTCATACTTCAATCCCTCGCCATTAGTCTAGCTATGGCTTTCGGAGGTAACTGAAAATGACATGAGCAACTTAATATCTAAATCTAACTACTAAAGCAAATGTGCAAGACTGGAATAAACAAAACAGTACTGGAATTAAACAAAAACTAAGAAAAGTAAATTAGCAGAAGGACAGTATTGATTCCATGTCATTAGTCATTATAAAAAGATGTGCAAATGCCCGGGCTGCCTACTGTAATCTAAAAGCTAAAAATTATGCTAAAAGCTATGATTTCAGAAAGCAATCTAAGTAAGGAAATATGACAAAACAGAATTGAAAGCAACTTATCTAGAAAACATGTAAAAGTCTCCTTGGATAGCAGGGGCCCTCTGCTACCAATTTGGTGAAGTCCTTCAGCTCCTTAAAGTTGTAATCAAAACAACATCAAAGAACTGAATTTCTTTATTAAAAAGAACTCACAAATCTACATCCCATTCCATCTTGAACTTAGTTACAAATCTACTTCCTCATTACTTCCTCATTACCTATGATAGGAGAAAGCTTCTCCTATTTATACAAAATATGAGGAGTCATCTCATTAATGGGAGTCCATGAATCTCTCCCTCCATCTCTAGAGTTACAATCAAAATAGGAAATGATAAGACACTTGTCTTTCTAGAGTTTCAACACAACTAAGAGATGAGACACATATCCTTTTAGAGTTTCAATACAACAAGGAAGTGAGACACATATCCTCTTGATCCCATAATCTTCTCCAACCAAATTCGAATTTGGCCTTAGAGTGCCACATAAGGGTCTTCTAGAAGTCTCCCTTTGACCTACACATGTCACAAAACTCATAACACATATATAGATATATGAAACTATGTTAATTTTCTAGTTTCTAATCATAAATTCACTTAAAATACATAAAATAAATAACTTTGGAAAACAAGGATCCTAACCCATATATTTATGAAAATGGTTACTTCATGTAGGGTTTTAGGTCAAATGGCTATGAAATAAGAGCTAAATGGTTATGACATAATGGAAATATGTATGAATATGGAGAACATTTTTGAGACTCAACATACCCCCCAACTGAAGTTGTTGCATGTCCTCATGCAACTATTGCAATGATTTATTTGTCCATGAGTTGATCTTTTATGAGTTTTGACTCATATAGATTCATTCTAAACTTTACTTCTTGATATTTTCCTTTTTGGCAAAGTATAATACATTTGATTGCAACATTTTTTTTTTTTAATTTTTTTTTTTTTCAATGGTTGGTTCTTGTGTGACAACCATTTTTTTTTTTTTTTTTTGAAGCATTGATTCTTGTGTAACAATGCTTTATTTTCTTTGTTGCATCAAAGTTCATGAAAACATTTAGAATCAATTACTTCATCAATGAATTGATCATTTGCAAGGCATATAATATTTTGGATCATGTTGCAACAATAGTTGGTTGGGAAGTATATGTGTATGGAAATGAAATGAAAATGTGTGATAGTGTATGACATGTGGATATGAAATGATGTCCCTTCCCCCCAACTAAAGATATGACAATGTGGAAAAGGGAGTGAAGAATTTTTCCAAAGTTACAATTTTAGCATTCTAATGAATTACATGACTAAAAATTAGAAAACAACATACCTTCACTTACCTTAAATGTGGATGATTTGTGTATGTGTGGTGGCTGCAAAATTCTGATCATATTCTTCTTCAAGTGGCTGAACAAGAGGAGTCATGGATAAAGAGATGAGATGACTTTTTATTGCTTCTACTAAAACTTGCTGAATCTGCTCCAAAATGCTGAAAATAATGGTCTTCATGTCTTCAAAACTCATTGGCATAATTCCTACTATGTGAAAAGATGTTCTGATGTCGAACATAGTAGGAAATTGTTGACTTAGTGGCCATTAATGGATGCCACTAGTCAACACGAGAACTCTCACCATTGATGACAATGAGAGTCAAGATGCCCCAAACACATCTTGCTAGGTACGAATGATTTTGCTGATGTCGAGTCACCTAGAAGATCTGACGAACAAGAGACATTAATGTATTCCCATTGTTTGTCAGCATGAGAAATTGCCATTAAGGCATGCAAGCCTCAAGGTGTTTTTACAAAGAACTTAGACTCAAAGGACTATGGACTCAATAGTTTGCATTGAAGCAGGGCTTATTTTCGGAATGAAAATGACAAGAAATGGAAGATGGCAATGGAAAGTAAAAATAGCAATGAGAAATAAGCATGTGAATGAGCCTCTTGCTTTTATTTGTGGGTTATGAATGGACAAAAAGAAATGGAAAGTGAATGTGAATGTAAATGGAAAACATGAAGTGAAATGAGGTGAATGGTTTATTATGAGGTATGGATGTGATGGAGACAATAGTATCTGAAAGTTTTTCAAGTGTTTGGATCTGATTTTGCATCAGCATATTTCCTCCTCTTTGTTGTTGATCATCCTTTTATGAAACAAATTGGTCTCTTAGAGAGACACCATTCTCTTGTAGTCATTTGTCCTTCCTCCTGGAACCTGCAAAAAAACTAATACTTCTTCTGCAATGGAATGTAAGATTATCAAAGGAGAGAGGTGATCAATCTCTCTAGTTATGATATTTACACACAAAACTAAGACTTTGTATTAATGAAACAAGTTCTCAAAGGAAAAATCAAAAGAATTTATACCTGTTTTGGAATTAGTGCCTCAAGTTGAATGTTGCTTCTTTTCAGCAATTTATTTCATTATTTACCATTTCAAACTCTAATGATGGATTTCTCATTGTGTAGATCTTGTTGAGACCTTTCCAATGATACTTAAATCATCAAAATCTGATTTTGTATGAGAAAGTTACGCTGATTTGAGCAATGAGGTTTTTCAGCTGTGGAATTGGAGAACAGCTGCGGAATTGGACTTTTAGCTGCAGAATTGGAGAACAGCTGCGGAATTGGACTTTAGCTACAGAATGTCGATGGTTTCTGTAGCTAAAAATCTTGAATAAAAAGTTAGCCATTCATCTTTCATCATCAGTCCAAAATTAATCAATACCTTCAGAGAAAATGAGCAAATAACTTATTCATTTCATTGATTCAAAATTATTGATTTTTTTTTTTTAAATAACAAAATTGAAAAATACATTTTTTTTTTTTTAAATGATTTGTAAATAAAATTATATATATATATATATATATTTTCAAAAATTTAAAAATATACATACATATTTTAATAAACAAAACAATTTTAATTTTTTTAATTTTTTTTTTTTTTTTGTTAAACAAATTGTGGAAACTATCATATTGATTAAATATCAGTTGAGGTGAACAATTCTCGTGCCCAAACCTGTATGCACATAATGCTGCTTATCCTCGCCTTTCACATAATAAAAAGATATTTCTATTGGCACATATTCATGTCTCAAATAAATGAACACAATAACTCCAAGGTCTCATCTTGAAATGCATTTGTATGCTCATGAGCAGTAGATATAGTGATACCTAAGTGATCTCCATAATCGGATAAATAAGATGCTCATTGAGTCTGGGCACAATTGCACCACTACAGTTCAATGCAAGTATGGCACTTCCATCCATTACGAATTCAACAAATGCGATATGATCTCCAAATAGTCTCAGGCGCATCATAATCATCTGGAATCCACGTTGCTCAAGGTTGATAGAATTTGTATTCAACTTGGATTCTTCTTCCTGGAGATCAGGAAACCGAATTATGGCTGAAATCAAGAAAAGTGCCGTTCAAACTCTCCACTGTGCAAACAGAAAACCGTTTTTCTTCACGCGGCACGCAAAAATGGCCTTCAAAGAACCGAGAAATTCTCCCAGACCGCCACGAAATTCGTAAAACGATTTTTGAGTTATCTAATTGACCATGTTGGCGAAAAAACCCATGTCGTTGATTTTCAAAATTCATCCTCAATCGTTCAGAAAATGCGTTTCAAATTGACGTGTCAAAAATAGTTGCGTTTCTGGATATGCTGTAACAAAATCAATTTTTTTCAGCGTTGATGTATTGGGAGAACCTATGGACATCTTCACTGTTTTGCAGCGTGTATTGAAAAAAAAATTATTGGTCCATGATGGTCTTGCTAGAGGTCTTCATGAAGGTGCCAAAGCTATTGAGAAACAAGCAGCGCAGTTGTGCGTTCTTGCAAAGAATTGCAGCCAACTTGAATTAGTCAATCATTGTGTGCTAAGCACAATGTGAACTTGATTTCTGTTCCCAGCGCAAAGAAGCTAGATGAATGGGCAGGACTTTGCAAGATTGCCTCAGAGGGTAAAGCTCGGAAGGTGGTTGGGTGCTCTTGTGTTGGAAAATTTTCTCTGCTTTTCTTATTGTCGCTGCATCGGTTCTTTATCCATGTAAATATGTAAAATTTGACCTGCTTTCACATTTCTGAACCTGCTTCTATGCCTCACAGCTTCAATCTCACGCCCTCTGTGAATCAAGCTAAAGCTCGAGGAAACGCCAAAAGCGGCATTTCAAAATAGAGGGAAGACAGAAAACAAAAATTTGTATAAGATCGTGGCAGGATGCAGCACCTGAAGGTGTGAGGAATGCTCATGGATTGTGTCATGGGCGATATTATGGCATCTGTTGATTTTTTTTGAATTTTTTTTTTTTTTTTTTGTTAATAAAATTACATGTTATATTTTTTTTTTTAAATTAAAAATACACATGTATATTTTACTAAACAAAATGATTTTTTTTATTTGTTTTGTTAATAAAATTACACATGTTATATTTTGAAAAATTAAAAATATACATATGTAATTTACTAAACAAAACAATTTATTGAATTTTTTTTTTTTTTTTAAATGATTTGTTATTAAAATTATATATATATTTTCAAAAATAAAAATATACATATATATCTTAGTAACAAAACAATTTAATTTTTTTTATTTTTTATTTTTTTATTTTCATTTTTTTTTAATTGATTTGTTTAATAAAATTATGTATGTGATATTTTCAAAAATTTAAAAATACACATATATATTCATTAAACAAAACAATTTATTGAAATCAAAGTTTTTCATGAAAACAAATTTTTTTTTTTAAATTGTTGAATCAATTGAAATGATGAAGTTTTATTTTGTCTCCTTTTTTTTTTTTTTACATAACAATTCTTTTTCTGATCCTCCAGATCACACAAAGTGCAAGAGGAGAGCATACTCAAGAATTATTAATTTTTTTTTTACATAATAATCCTTTTTCTAATCCTCCAGATCACACAAAGTGCGGGAGGAGAGCATACTCAAGAATTATTAATTTTTTTAGATGTAAGAAATAAAGCTACCTAGTTACACTTCCCCGGCAACGGCGCCAAAATGTTTGGTCAATTTAGTGTGTCCTAAATTGCTAACATAAATTATCAACCAGGGATTCGTAAGTTGACGAAGTGTGGCACACTATATGTGCAAGATAACCTATCTCTTACTTTTTGTCGTTTTTGGATTTTTATGAAATTCTAAAAGACAAGTATGGAGACAAATATTCAAGAAAATGATGTCCTTCTAATGGTTTTCCAAACTTCAAAAGAATTTTAAAACACACAATGACAAAATTAATTCCTAAAAGGAAATGAAAATTGCATCACTATTCTAATCAAGCAAACAGTGAACTATTGATCATGAAACTCATTATCCTTGCTGTTGTCTAAACACAAAAGAAACTGTACTCAAAGAAAATGTTGCAAGTAAAGTAAAACTAAAATCAAATTACATCAACTCATATTCTGACCCCTCACCATTAGTCTAGCTATGGCTTTCAGAGGTAATCATAAACAACTTGAGCAATCTGATATCTAATTTGCAGAAAAAGAAACTAATATCAAACTACACACTCATACTTCAATCCCTCACCATTAGTCCAGCTATGGCTTTCGGAGGTAACTGAAAATGACATGAGCAATTTAATATATTTAACTTGTAGAAAAGTAAACTAATATCAAACTACACACTCATACTTCAATCCCTCACCATTAGTCCACCTATGGCTTTCGGAGGTAACTGAAAATGACATGAGCAATTTAATATATCTAACTTGCAGAAAAGTAAACTAATATCAAACTACACACTCATACTTCAATCCCTCGCCATTAGTCTAGCTATGGCTTTCGGAGGTAACTGAAAATGACATGAGCAGCTTAATATCTAAATCTAACTACTAAAGCAAATGTGCAAGACTGGAATAAACAAAACAGTACTGGAATTAAACAAAAACTAAGAAAAGTAAATTAGCAGAAGGACAATATTGATTCCATGTCATTAGTCATTATAAAAAGATGTGCAAATGCCCGGGCTGCCTACTGTAATCTAAAAGCTAAAAATTATGCTAAAAGCTATGATTTTAGAAAGCAATCTAAGTAAGGAAATATGACAAAACAGAATTGAAAGCAACTTATCTAGAAAACATGTAAAAGCCTCATTGGATAGCAGGGGCCCTCTGCTACCAATTTGGTGAAGTCCTTCAACTCCTTAAAGTTGTAATCAAAACAACATCAAAGAACTGAATTTCTCTATTAAAAAGAACTCACAAATCTACATCCCATTCCATCTTGAACTTAGTTACAAATCTACTTCTTCATTACTTCCTCATTACCTATGATAGGAGAAAGCTTCTCCTATTTATACAAAATATGAGGAGTCATCTCATTAATGGGAGTCCATGAATCTCTCCCTCCATCTCTAGATTTACAATCAAAATAGGAAATGATAAGACACCTGTCTTTCTAGAGTTTCAACACAACTAAGAGATGAGACACATATCCTCTTAGAGTTTCAATACAACAAGGAAGTGAGACACATATCCTCTTGATCCCATAATCTTCTCTAACCAAATTCGAATTTGACCTTAGAGTGCCACATAAGGGTCTTCTAGAAGTCTCCTTTTGACCTACACATGTCACAAAACTCATAACACATATATAGATATATGAAACTATGTTAATTTTCTAGTTTCTAATCATAAATTCACTTAAAATACATAAAATAAATAACTTTGGAAAACAAGGATCCTAACCCATATATTTATGAAAATGGTTACTTGATGTAGGGTTTTAGGTCAAATGGCTATGAAATAAGAGCTAAATGGTTATGACATAATGGAAATATGTATGAATATGGAGAACACTTTTGAGACTCAACAACTGTTCAATCCTGACTTGTATGCTTTTTAAATTTCTGCTTTAGAAAGTAGAGAATAAAAATCTGTTAGACTGTTTGATCCTAACAGATCGGTGGATTAGGTAGAAAATCATATGGACTCAACTGTTTAATCTGAGTCCATGGAGAAATAAGGAGTAGAAATAGATTAGATTTCTTGCTTTCAAAAGAATAAAATGTTGTGAGACAGTTTGCCAATCCAAGTGCACTCTACTGAAGAAAAAATATTAGATCAAGTAGGATTGGGTAGGTAGACATGTTGTGTTGATGAAGGTCCATTGTTGATTCATGAATTCTAATATGTTTCAGAGCAAAAGAAGATCATCCACAGAAAGGAAGGCAACCCAATGGATGAGGCAACTGATCAGCCTCCCAGAGAATCCAAGTCTGAAATTCTTGATGCCTTCAAAAAGGCACCATCCCTAAGTAGAGCCACTGTTAGCCCCCTATAAATTCTGTCATATCAACTGGTGGCTAAATGATTTTGGATAGCCTTCAAGAAAAAATTTCATTGCTAAAATTGTTGATGTTTAAAGTCTTTTGATAAAACCCTATCCTTTGGACAATCGTCACTGCTTTTCCCCCTCTTCAACTCAAAATTTTTTCCATCATTACATGAAGAAAAACTGCTGCAAGCACCATTTTTTCCCCTTCCCCTTTCTTCAAAACCCTTTGACAAGGTTCAAAGACTCCTTCTTTGCCTTATCGGAACCCCTCTAAACCTTTGAAAAACATTGGAAATCCATGAAAATCATATTTTTCATATATCTTAAACTTAAGCCCTCTAGGGCTAAGTTTTTAACCCCCCCCTCCATGCACCCAAAGGCCCCGCAGCCGGGCGCCTGATCATATTTTATAAATACCCTGCCCCCCGATAATATTAAAACCTTATGTTATTTTCAAACTTTGGGTTTTTAATTATTTTCTAATTTTTTCCACCGGTTCAAAATTTCAGTCAATCCCCACCGTCGATCTGATCTGCAGATCGACGACGCAGAGTCCATCATCCCGGTGGTCCCGACCATCCACTCGCCGTTGCCAAAACCGGCGGTATCCATCGCACCGCCTTCGAGCGGAGGACCGTTTTCTTCTGATCGACAGCGATTCCACTCACCGATTGACGCATGGCCTGGACACTATTCACCAAACCGCCGTCCATTGCACGTTAAGCATCGGACGTGGACCCCGCGTGATATTGGCGCCCACCGTTCGATCTGAGGCCACCCATCGGACAGCTATCGCTCGTCGAAGTTGCCCACACGATAACTAGGCTCCGGCGCATCAATAACGGCATCTCTGCCGTCGATCTGATCTGCAGATCGACGGCCCAAAAATCATCGCCCATTTTCTCCATTTTGACTTTCCACCTACGCTCTCGACCGTTGATTTCGTACAATCGACGACTTCGATTCAAATCGTTCTTCCGCTCTCCTCTAACCTCTCTCGATAAATCTCGACCATTGGATGATGCCATCCAATGGCCCTGCTTCCTCCACATGCCTTTTGAAGAAGTTAGCCCATGCACACAGGATTTTATAATATTTGTTTGTATTTTGCAGGGTTAAATGGTTTTCTCGCCATTTCTCAAGAAAATTCAGAAGCAGAAGGTGACGATCCTCCCGCCTCTGATTCATCAAAGAGGATCATTCGCGAGGTTTCAAATTCACGTTTTCATCAAAGACCCTTGAGGCATTGATGCCATATCATCCCTGCACAACCCTGCACACCAACAAAAACACATGAATCAAGCACAGTCAGAGAATATCAGTCTCAAAGACAAAAATGTACCAGGACAGAAGTTTGAAGACAGATTTGCGGGAATTTAGGCTAAGACGGATTATCAAAAGCCTAATCCTTCTGACTGAAACAAAGTTTAAAGAAAGATGCAAGTGTTTTATCAAATAGAAAGCGTAAGCTGCCACATCAGGGGCTAATTGAATCCCCTAGCTACCTCTGAGCCACCTGCAGCCTCAATGCAATCAAAAGGAGGCCGAAGTTATTACCAGACCAAGAGATATTTTTCATCAATATAGCTAAATAGTTATTCCAACTAAAGGAACTTATTGTAAGCTGTCAGCGGAAGTTATTGCCAAGATAACAAAAATCCTTGAAGTCAACAAACTCTTTCTAGCAAGCCTAATAGTTAATGTAAACCAATTAATACAGGGGAAATATATAAAAACTTCTCTATTGAGCCCCTCAAAGGCTGAGAGACAGTGCACTGTATTGATTGAACTTAGAATATATTTTACCCCATCTTCACATCTTCATTCTTCTATAAATATTACCAGAGAAGATGATAAAGTGTTGGTTGGTTGTTGGTTGATCACTAGTTGTAATATTGGAACTCTTTGAAATAATACATAGTCTGTTGAAGTTAAAGAACAAATTGAAGTCTTGGAAGCCCTGATGATGTTGTTGCATGCTTGTGATTGAGAAGGCTCTATCATTGGATCCATGAGCTTGGATGTTGGTGAAGTATTTTGAACTGTTTAAAGTTTTTCCCCTGTTTTCATTATGTTTCATAAATTCTTACTACATTAGGTTGAAATTTTTAGGCTAAGAAATGACTCCTGGAAGCACCTTAGACCCATTCATCCTTCACTATTTTATGCTTTCTTCTACTGAAGTATTTTAGAGTCTTTAATCTCTCTCTTTAGTCTTCATGCACGTTTATTTCCTTAATAGTTCGCATAGTTGGTTTCAGCATGATTTATGGTTTTCCCTGCTTGTCTATTGCCACTTAAAAACTGTTATTGAAGTCTCCCTTTGAAGTTTCTTGTTTATAGCGAATCAAGGAGGTCTGTTCTGATATTTCCCTTTGTCCTTGCTTAAACAGTTTCCTTGAAGGTCTTTAGAGTTGTAATCATAGATGTGTTAGGTGTTCCCTCTTCTATGACTGCAATTATCAGTGAATCTTTTATGTTTTCTAAGTCATTTGAAATAAAATATTTGAGGAAATAGGGTGTTCCCCGAATCTTAGATCTCATTTTAAAAGTTGTTTTGAAATCATTATTTGCTTAAAGATGTGATTTTTAGAATTCATGGTTAGCCTTGTCTACCAAATAGCTCTTTATTGTTCAAATTATGCTTTCAAATTCCCTTTGTTTGAGAATTAAACTTCTCTTTTCAAATCATTGATGTCCATCTCATTCCAAAATCAAAGGATCCTGCGGCCAAGTTAGATTTTCCCTCTGATATCCCATATCCATTGATGAGTATGTTATGACCTCTTATTGACTCCATTGCCCAATGAACCAGATGTTTCTCCGTTATATATATCTTTCCTAGATCTTTTATGTTCTGTGGTATCAATCCAACCAAACAAACAAACAAACACCTGCACTTAATAAATAGTCTAAAATCCATATTCTAAGCACACAAGATAAACCTTTGCAAACAAACATTCGAGAGATCCCTCTCTGAGAACAGGAGGACTAGATCCTGGGACTCTAAATATTGGTTCTGATGTTGCCTTGTCTTTTGATTTGCCAAACTATCAAAACACGGGACACCAACAGTTCCAATGGAGGGACTATTGTTACCATCCAACATTTTATATGGCATTCAGTGTGTCTCCAATTTTTGTTCCATATGGAGATGATTATCTATCAGTTATTGATGGGATGGTGGGAGCAAGCAAGGCTCCTAGAATCCAAGATTGGATTCATGAGATCCAAGATATATTCTGGACTCTTAAGGACAACATTGTTGCAGCCCAATATTAGCAAAGGTTATGTAGAGATCATGAGTGGGTAGAGAGACATCTTGTGGTGGACAATTTGGTCTACCTCCATTTTCAGCCATACAAACCATCTACATTGCAGAAGAAGGGGACCGAGAATCTTTTCTATGGGCCACATAGAATGATCCATATTGTTGAGGGAGTAGCATATGGGTTGGAGCTCCCCATTAGGAGTAATATCCCCAACATTTTTCATATCTCATGCCTCAAAAGGGCTATTGGACAACATGTAGTTGCCACCATGGAAATCCCACCTCTTTATTATGTGATCCATTTGGTTTTATCACCAAAAGCTAACTTGGACACTTGGGAGGGGCAGTTAAGGAACAAGTTGATTAATATATGATTCAATGGAGGAATCTATCGGATGAGGATGCTACATGGGGAGGAGAGAAGATTTTGCAGCATCCATCCTTGCAGTTGCTTGAGGACAAGAAACATTTGGGATGGGAGGATTGTAATATTCCTAATTAGCTTTTAGCTAGTGAGAATATTAAATTTTGTTTTTTTCAATAAAATAGATGAATAATAGGTTAGGGGGACCCATAAATCTCCTTAGCAGGAATAAAACCACTTCCAGTGTGAAAGTGGATAAGTGTATCTAGTTGAATAAATCACTCCTTGGTATGAATGGTGGTAAATGCATATGGATGGGGTAAATATTGACCAAATAAACAATGCAATAATGGAGGTAGTGGAGAGATATTGAAGGACATCGTCATCATAATGAGAGGGAGTCCTCATTGGAGTAGCATATTTAATGAGAGGGACCCAGGGGGACGAGGCTATCAAAGCATATAATGAAGGAGATGGAAACCATGGAAATAATTCTGAATAGTGTTTATGGTTGGTCTTTTATGACTTTCTGCACGCTTCAAATATTTAGTGGAGTATGTTGTGTTGTTTAGCACAAGGGTGTTTTCGGGCAGAAATCCCACTCTCATCCTCGGGGTACTTCAAGTTCCCACTCAAGAGATGTTCCTTTTAGCTTCATTCCACCATTTGGTATCAGGCCAATCTTCTGCCACCTTCAGCAGCGCAATCTCCTTCAGGAATTGCACAATTCAGGAGGGTAGTTGCAGTGGAGGGTTGAAAATCCAAGTTCTTGAGCTACAATGAGGGGATCAGCCCTTCATCTGGAAATTTAGTGGGGAGGAGTACCATCCATTTTTACATCAGATCAACCACCTCCCAGTAGTTATCTAGTTGCAGAGCATAATTCATCCCTAGGGCTGCATTTTTCATTCGAAGTATTTCAATAAACCCAATCTGGGTTATTTTGGAATTCTGCTAGAGAGCCTAGATCTCTCATCCCAACATTTTTTGAGTATTATAATAGAATATACATATATTTTTAGTTTCTAGCTGCAGTCATTCTCCATAGGACTATGCAGTCATATTCCTCTGACATTTTGTATAGCAACATCCTTTCATGTATTGATGTATAGAATCAGTTGAGGCTTGGTTTGCCTAGCTTGAGTGTCTTTTTCCTCAATATATTGTACTCCTTTTCTGCTGTTACCTCTAATAAAATGGATCTATGATCTGCTTATGTTTGACGTGTTGATATTTTACTGCATTTTCTAGTTTTATGTTCAATATTCTTGTTTTTCCTAATTTGAAATATTACATGTTTCAACAAAATGTGTATTTTGATGCCTTATAAGAAACAGGTTACAGTTGAACAAACTGCACAATTGTTATTTCAAAATGTATGGGTGCATTTTGGGTTGCCCAAATCCATTGTTTATGATTGAGATTCTCGATTTGTCGGGAAATTTTTTTCAATTTTATGAGGACTCATGGACACCAAGTTAAAGAATATCCCAACATTCCATCCGCAAACCGATGGCCAAACATAAGTGGTGAACATATTGGTGATACATATTCTTCGTGGTTATTGCAGCAAACATCCTAAAATTTGGGATGAACATTTGCACTACATTCAGCATGCTTACAACCGGGCCAAGCATTCATTGACTCAAACATCTCCATTTGAGGTATGCTTGGGATAATTACCAAAATCTCCTCTAGATTTTATCTTTGGGGAAAATGTTGCTATAGATGGACATAGTGACATATATAAGGCAAAGTGATTCACTGAACAAGTCCAATTGGTGCATCAAATGGTTCAAGAACAATTGGAAAAGAGTCAAGCCAAGTACAAAACAAGACATGATAAGCATAGTGTTGATAAAAGTTTTCAAGTGGGAGATTACTTTTGGCTTTAAATTAGTAAGGAAAGACTTCATAGAGATGGTAAAAAACTCAAACCAATAAGATATGGTCCATTCAAGATTTTATAAAAAAATTGTAATAATGCTTTCCAGTTAGATTTTCCTCCATATATGAAAATCTATGCAGTTGTTAATGTTGAAAATATGAGATTATATGAACCTTCTTTTATTGAATATCTAGGAGAGGATGTTTAGATTCCTACAATTGAAGATTTATCTCCTGAATATCTTGAATAATTTAATCAAGATACCATCCTTGACAGGAGAACAAGAACTTCAAAGTCAGGGAACGTAGAGTACCTTCGTATGGGGCTCAAGGGTAATAATCCAAGAAAATCCAAATGGATTGAGATTGGAAAGGTGAGGGAATTGTACCTTCATCTATATGTTGAATGAAAATGATATTTTGGAGGTTCAAAAGCTTCTAGTGGGGAGGAATGATCTAGGGATCAGTAAAGTGAGAAAAAATTAAAGTGTTCAAAAGTGCTTGAAACTAATGCCAAAACGTAGAGTTCACCGTCCCGAATCCAACACAACTTGAATCGCTCAAAACTGATATCGCATGCTCCCGATATCACGTTCTGATTGTTTTCCTAAAAAAATATTTTTTTTACAAGTTGAAGTGCATGACTCCTGACTGGGGAGTCCCTACGATGACTCAGCATGCTGACTGTGCAACTTGACTATGTACCTCGGGCTAATGGGACGCTGCCAAGTGGATACACCTGATTGGTTTAGGGTCGATGAATTTTGATTAGATGTTAGTTTATTTTGGTGGACCAATTTTTGGGTGCCACGTGGCCCAATGGCAGGAAACCACGTGGCATCTTGGGAAGGACCAAAATTTTGTTAAGGTTTGAGCTATACTCCATGGGGTTCGAACCTTGGACCTCATGCCCAAAATTTCAACGCATTACCATTGCACTGTGGGTGGTTCTTACTAACCATGTAAACGAATTTATATTTAAAGCTTCCGCAGATTTTGTTTGGGGGAAGGGGCCGAGGCTAAGCCCCTGGCCCCTAGTCACTACATGCCCACGAGTCCATAGGCAGAGCGACCAAGGGATCGAGGCTTAGCCCCAACCCGAGGTCTTACCATATGTTACATGACTAGAGGTAGAGCAGAGCAGGCCATGGCAGACATGTGCGGAAATTTGGGGGCCAGCCCAAGGTTTTATGCAGCAGTGGAATTGTGGCCCAAAAGATTCTGGGGGGTTGTTTGTCGGTAGTTAGCCCCAACCCCTGGGTGCATGGCCCAATGTGGCCCTAATTTTATGCCATGAGGTTCATTTGGTTTTTAAACCATCATACAATTTTCACCCGAAACGACATGAATCTCACTGGCACCGGGAGAAAATGTTGCTCAACGACCCCTAGAATGGCATAATTCATAGAAAAATTAGCACAAGAGTCCAATTTTTAAAGTATTTAGCATCAAAATTTCTACATAACACAATTTTTTCACTTTTTAACCAAATTGAGTCCAACAAGAGCCCAACTTGGGGTTTTTTACTGTTATGGAGCCATTGGAGAATTTATTTTTTCATTCTGTGCACTTTAAATCGATGAAATCACAAATTTAAGCACCTAATGAAAGTGGCCCAACATTGGAAGCTAGACTAGGAGATGTATCCCAGGAGGGGTGAACTCCTTTACCATTTTTCTGTCTTGGGTTTTCGTGTATCGTATATTTGTCTCTATATTTATGCTACAAACTAAGTTAAAAAACCAATAATTTATGTTCTTTTGCAAATTTATTAATTTCTTAAAATACATAAAATTTAACTTGCACATTTTATAAAACCTTCAAGTTTACAATTATAGATCAGTTTGGTATCATAGCTTTGTTTAATTTGAAGGGTTAATTTTGTTGCAAGTGTTTTCTAATGCTTACAAGGTTGAAGCTCAAAAGAGGAGAAGTAAAGCTTGTGTAATCAATTTCTCAAGCTAGTTCAAGGAGAGCACATTCACCTCAAGCTTCACATCAAGCTTCACCAATCATGGCACATTAAGAGGGCCATGAAACCATGTTTGAGGATGAGAGAACTTTTAGAAAATCTTTCTTTTAAATGACTGAAATGGTGAAAGTTCTATATGAAGAAAGGAATACAAGGTTTCAAGGAGAGAGCTCAAATCCTCCTATACTAAATGGAGGCAATGGTGATAAATATCCTCCAAAAGGAAATGGAGAAAATGGTGACAAACCACCACCTCTACCTCCACCTTTTCCTACACCTCTATCTTCACCCTCATCTTCTTCTACATCTACCCCTTCACAAACTCCTCCAAGATCTCCAAATGGATATGGTAAAACTCCTTTACTAAATATTTCCATAAAATTTGAATTTCCTATGTATAATGGAGAGGTAAATGCTGAGAAATTGGATAATTGGGTTCGTTGGATTGAAGTGTATTGCAGGATACAAAGAATCAAGGATAATGAGACCAAGATTCAACTTTCTTCTCTAAGGTTGGAAAGTGCAAAACTCATTTGGTGGGAGGTCAAAACTCAAGAATATCTCAAGATAAGTGGTAAGATTATTACTTCTTGGAATGAATTTTTAGTTTCATTAAGACGATAATTTTATCCATTAGCATACATGCAAAAGGCTATAATGTTGGAAAATCTTTAGGCAAGCTAAGGGTTAGAGTGTGAAAAGTTATACCCAAGAATTTAGAAGAAGAGCTTTGATTTTGGGTGTACATTTATCCTCTCAAGACACTTTATTCAAATGCATTGGAGGTTTACATAGTTATTTGAGACACACAATTCTCATGTTTAACCCTACAAATCAAGATGAACTATGTGTACAAGAAACTCATTTAGAAGAAAGAGGGAAGAAAGTTCTCCAAGAGAATAACAAGAAGCCATTCAAGGGTGGAGTCAAAGGAAATGGGAAATTCAAAGGCAAGGGGAAAAATAATACTTCCATCAAGAAAGAGGGAGAGAAAATCACATGTAAACAATGTTCAAAAGAAGGCCATGATGAAGACCATTGTTGTAAACTTCATCTTGAGATGAGACCCAACAACTTTATCAAAAAAGGGAAACAAAATACTATTGCAACTACACAACATGATTTAGGATCTGATTCCGGAGATGAAACAAAGATCACAAACATGGGACTAAAAGGTAAGGATTATATTGCAAGTACTAGTTCTTCTAGTAACCTCAATGAAACTCAACATGATAAAGAAAGAATAGAGATTTTCCATATTAGATTTATCTCAAAACATAAAAAAATAAATACTTTGTTTGATATTAGATCCCAAGGCAACATTATTTCAGAAGCCATTGTTAAGAAACTATATTTGGAAACCATTCCTCATCCTAAACCTTATCCTTTGGGTTAGGTATGTGATAATGAAAAATTTCAAGTGACAAGAAAATGCAAAGTGAAATTTGCCATCATTGTAAACTTTATTGATGAGGTAGAGCTTGATGTAGTTCCACTTTAAATATGTGGTATTTTTTGGGGAATACCATATCTATATGATTGGAAAGTCATCTTTCATCGCCATGAGAACAAGTATCATTTTTTTAAAGATGGGATTGATTATATTGTTAGAGAACATCACAAGAAATTGAATTTGTCTCTAGTGAATGCTAGACAAATGAAGAGGCTTGTTAATCCTCGTACAAATTTTGTACTCTTGATGATCAAACCCAGATATGATGTTGAAAATGAAGCCTTCTAAGGATGTGATGTAAAACTGAAATCTGATTTGATTGAGGTTGTTAACACATATGATAATAGTTTTCAGGAACATGAGGGATTTCCTCCTAAAGGAGGAATATAACATGAGATACAATTGCAGCAAGATGCTCCTCTTCCAAATATTGGTATGTAAAATATGTCAGTCATGGAGAATGTAGAAATTAAGTAACAAATCCAAGAGTTGCTTGATAAAGGGGTCATCAGAACAAGCACATTTCCATGCGGGTCTCCTATTGTTTTATTTCCAAGTAAGGATGGTACATGGCACATGTGTGTGGAATTTAGATCCTTGAACAAAATTACCCTCTTCTCAAATTGATCATTTAATTGATTAATTGAAAGATGTTGTTTATTTCACTAAGTTGGACTTGAGGAGTGGCTATCAAGAGATTAGGATTGCTGAAGGAGATATTTGGAAGACAATCATCAAAACAAATCAAGGTTTTTTTGAATAGTTGGTTATGCCATTTGGGCTTTGTAATGCTCCCGCAACATTCATGAGAGTTATGAATGATGTTTTAAAACATTTTCTTGATGATTTTGTGATAGTCTACTTACATGACATATTGATTTTCAGCAAGACTCATGAAGAGAATGTCAAGCATGTTAGGCAAGTTCTAGATGTCTTAAAGAAAGAAAATTTATTTTTGAAGATGTCTAAATGTGAATTTGGGAAAACCTCTTTAGTATATTTGGGTCATATTGTTGGAGGGGGTGAATTAAAGATATATCCCTCAAAGGTCGAAGTCATTTTGAATTGACCAAAACCAAAGAATGTAATAGAGGTTAGAAGCTTCTTGGGAGAAACCCAGTATTGGAGAGAGTTCATTTCTATCTTCTCATCCATTGCAACTCCATTACATGCTTTGACGAGTGTGAACCAAGTTTTTTCAGTGGGGAGGCAAGAAACAAAAAGCCTTCGACACATTGAAAGAGAGAATCAATACAACACTAATACTTGCACTTTCAGCTCTTAAGCAACCATTTAAGATACAAACTGATGCAAGTGACTATGCCATGGGAGCGGTTTTGATGCAACATGGTAAGCCCACATGTTATAATTTTAAACTTTTAATGGTGTAGTAATTAATTATCCTACCTATGAAAATGAATTGTATGATTTGGTGCAAAGTGTTAAAAAATGGGAACATTATTTGATGGGTAAGGAAACTATCATTCACACCGACCATCAACTATTGCAATACTTATAATCACAAACCAAGCTACAACAAGCGAGGCACTTCAAATGGGTGGGTTTCTTACAACAATTCGTCTTGGTAATAAGGTATAATAAAGGTATCTATAACAAAGTTACAAATATTCTATCTAGACCAATTTTTAGTGCATCCATTATTCTTAAGAAAAATTCTATCATGCATGAGAGCTATGTTGCGGAATCTGCTTTAGATGAGGATTTTAACGATGTATATGCAACTTTGTGTCAAGGAAACTAAGTAGAGGAATTAGATTATCATGTTCATGATAAATTTTGTATCATCTTGGAAAGCTATGCATTCCACAGGGGGGAATAGTTAACATCATAAGGGAAGCACATACTTATCTTATTGTTGGCCATTTTGGTGTAGACAAGACAATGGCGCAATTACAGAGGTATTGTTACTGGCCTCGTATGAATGAAAGTGTGTCTTGAATATGTAATAGGACATTCTATGTGTGCTATTAGTAAGCCTAGAAATATAAATTTGGGATTGCATACTCCACTTCGTGTTCCTCCCCATCCTTGGGGAAGTGTTTCTATGGATTTTGAGGGAGGTCTACCTATGTCTAGGAAAGGTCATGATTATCTTTATGTAGTTGTGGATCGTTTAAGCAAAATGTGTATTTTGATGCTTTTTAAGAAGCAAGTTACATATGAACAAACTATAAAGTTGTTCTTTAAAAATGTATGGGTGCATTTTGGGTTGCCCACATCCATTATTATGATCGATATTCTCGATTATTTGGGAAATTTTGGTCAAGTTTATGGGGACTCATGGACACCAAGTTGAAGAAGAGCACAACATTCCATCCACAAACCGACAATCAAACATAAGTGGTGAACATAACGATAATACATATTCTTCGTGGTTATTGCAGCAAACATCCTAAACTGTGGGATGAACATTTGCACTACATTCCACATGCTTACAACTGGGCCAAGCATTCATCAATTCAAACATCTCTATTTGAGGCATGCTTGGGATATTTACCAAAATATCCTCTAAATTTTATCTTTGGGAAATATGTTGCTATTGATTGACATAGTGACATAGATAAGGCCAAGCGATTCATTGAACAAGTTCAATCAGTGCATCAAATGGTTCAAGTATAATTGGAAAAGCGTCAAAACAAGTACAAGACAAGACATGATAAGCATCATGTTGATCACAGTTTTCAAGTGGGAGATGAAGTTTGGATTTACATTAGCAAGGAAAGACTTCAAGGAGAAGATAAAAAGCTTAAACCAATAAGATATGGTCCATTCAATATTTTAGAAAATATTGGTAATAATGCTTTCCTATTATATCTTCCTCCATATATGCAAATATATGCAGTTATTAATGCTGAAAATTTGAGATTATATGAGCCCCCTTTGATTGAATATCAAGGAGAGAATGTTCAAATTCATAAAATTTAATATTTCTCTCTTGAATATCTTCAATAATTGCAGCAAGATACCATCCCTAACAGGAGAAAAAGAACTTTAAAACGAGGAAACGTGGAGTACCTTCATGTGGGGCTCAAGGGTACTAATCCAAACAAAGCCAAATGGATTAAGATTGGAAGGGTGAGGGAACTGTACCATCCTCTATTTTTTGACTGAAAATGATCTTTTGGAAGTACAAAAGCTTCCAGTGGGGAGGAATGACCCAGGGGATCAATAAAGTGCTAAAAAATAGAAGTGTTCTAAAGTGATCAAAACTAGTGCAAAAACGTAGAGATTCCCATCCTGGATCCAATACAACTTGAATCGCTCAAAACCGATATCTTATGCTCCAATATCATGTTCTGATCGTTTTCCTAAAGAATTAAAATTTTTTCAAGTTGAAGTGCAGGACCACTTATTGGCCAGTTCGTACAATGGCTCAACAGGCTGGCTCTGCATATTGATTTTGTACCTCGAGCTAATGGTAGGCTTCCAAGTGGCTACAATGGTTTAGTTCAAGGTCGATGAATTTTGATTGGATGTTGATTTATTTTGGTGGACCAATTATTGGGTGCCATGTGGCCCAATGTCAAGCAATCACGTGGCATCCCAGGAAGAACCAACATTTTGTCAAGGGTCGAGCTCGACTCCATGGGGTTCAAATCGTGGACCTCATGCCAAGAATTTCAACACATTACCATTGCGCTATGGGTGGTTTTTATGAACCATGGAAACAAACTTCTATTTAAAGTTTTTGTTGATTTTGTTTGAGGGGAGGAGCCAGGCTTAAGCCCCTAGCCCACAATCACTACACATCCATGATACCATAAGCAAAGCGAATAAGGGCTTAGGGCTTAGCCCTAACCCAAGGACTTACCATATGTTACATGACCAGAGGTAGAGCAGAGTGGGACATGGAGGACAGGTGCGGAAATTCGGGGGCCAACCCTAGGTTTTATGTAGTAGTGGAACCGTGGCCTGAAATATTCAGGAGCTATGTTGGCAAGGGCGTGTGGTTAGCCCCAACCCCTAAGCAGAGGGCCCCATGTGGCCCTAATTTTCCACCATAAGGGTCATTGAATTTTTAAATCAACTAACAATTTTCACCTGAAACGACAAGAATCTCGCTGGCGCCGAGTGAAAATTTTGCTCGACGGCCCTTGGAATGGAGAAATTCGTAGAACAGTTAGTAGAGGAGTCCGGTTTGTAGAGAAATCAGCAACAAAACTTCTCTATATCATAATTTTCTCAGTTTTTTTAACCAAATTGAGTCCAACAAGAGTCGATTTTGGGGTTTTTTACTGTTCTGGAGCCATTGGAGACATTATTTTTGCATTCTGAGCACTATAAATCCAATGAGAGAGGCCCAACATTGGAATCTGGAACATGAGATGTAGCCCGGGAGGGGTGAACTCCTTTATCATTTTGTTGTCTTGTGTTGTTGTGTATGGTATATTTATCTTTTTTTTTATGCTACAAACTGAGTTAAAAAAACCATTAATTTATATGCTTTTGAAAATTGATCAGTTGTGTAAAAGACATAAAATTTAAATTGTACAAGTTTATAAAACCTTCAAGTTTACAATTACAGATCATATATGCACTTCAACTTTATGCATGTTAATAGAGTTTCCAACTCTCCAATACTAGTGTAAATTGTAGATTTTATTTTTAGTCATTACGCTGAGAGGCACTCTCTAGCCCAGTATAAAAGAAATGTTGAAAAGTCTTGTCCTGTCCTATTTAACATCTTGACTTGGTCAAATTACATAAAAAAAATATAAATATAAATATAAATATAAAAAAATATATAAATTTTTATTTTAAGGTAAAGTAGTCAATTTACTATTGGGTTTTTTGTGTTATGTAAACATTTTGACTTTGAGTTTGGACGATCCATTATTTTTCTCATGGTATTCTTCTCTAATGTAGACTATTTAAAGGCATAAAATTCCAATAAATTTTCCACACATTAAAATAACCAAGTGTCAGTTTTATGAATTTGAGATAAATTGAATCTTTTTGTGCGAGAGCTATATATAAAGAGAAAATTCATAGAGCCACTATGTCCAAGAGTTAATTTTTCTTGGCATTAACATTCGTGACTTTGTCTAACCATTAATTTTTCGTGTCATTAATAGGTTCATATAATTTATTTAGTAGATTGTGTGATTTCATGTATTGTTATGTATTATTTTATGTTTTTTGTTCTCTGTTTGCACTAGGAAGTGTAAGTTCCTCTGTACCTCGTAAATCATTTTCCTTGGTCGAGGTGTTAACCTAGGTGGCTAAAATTCTAGGTTTTTAGCTAGATCAAAATACAAAATATATTTAAAATGGAAAGTTCTTATTGGAAAGAATGAACTGATGTGAGAGCATTTCCCTGTATTGTTTATCTGTAATCCAAATCTGACGACCCTCATCATTTCAACTTTTGGTAACCCTTATAGTTACTTTAGTCCCTATTTTAATCCAAAATCAACGGAGCCCTCTAATTCAGCTCTGCCACCCTTCAACTTCTACTCCTCCATGTGGTGTTAAAGGGACCCCTGACTGATCCTTTTCATGATAATTTTTTGAAACTTTAATTCATATGGGTCTATTGTCATTCTGGATTTGAAGTATTACAAGCACAACCACATAGTGGAAAGATACATTGTTGTTGTGGTGGATCGTGTATATCAACAATCACTTATGGTAAATATATCACATAGTATTTTTAATACATATCTAGTTTTGTGGTTGACATCGAAATGTGGAACCCTAATACACTTAAAGAAAAAAGGTGATTGAACCTATCTCATTGTAATTAAAGGTTTATAAACAAATAAAATAATATTTAATTGAAGAAATATTCAAGTTTTTGACCCTATCTCATTGCAAGTTTATAAACCAATCAAATTAAAGTGAAATATTTATAATAAAAATATTTTAGTGTACTTGATTTTTTTAAAGATGGATGATTTGTTAAGGTGATAATTAATGTTATGTGCTTTGGTTAATTAATTTTGATGTGGATTTTTCTTATAAAATCCTTTTTTATTTAAAAATTAAAATTAATATAGGTGAATATAAATTATTTACACATTTAATTATAAATTACTTGAGTTAATTAACGAATTGCCATTTAGGAACTTAATAACAATTTGGAGTAGAGTATCAATGAATATTGTGTCTTTGTTAAGCATAGTAAATAATTAACCTAGTGCAATATAGGACTCCATCAAATTTGATCATTTTATGTGCATATGTGATTGATATCATTTATGATTTTGTTGAGAGGATTTTATATTAATATATGCTATTGAATAATTTGAAGGAAGAGTGGTTAGGAATACAATTTGTTTTCTTATTTATTTTATTTAGATTATTTAACAATTCATTACTTTATTATGAAAAAAATATGATAATATAGGTTAAGATTATCTAATTTTATTCACTAAAAAATTAAAAAAGAATTATCCACTTTTAAACTTGTTTAAATTCTTAAAAAATTAATAAATATAATTTTTTTTTTTTTATTTACAGTTGCACTTTACACAACCTAATGTTGAGTTTCCCTTATTAGTTTTCACCATTCACTTTTGTCGAATTTGAATAATATTTAAACTGGGTTATCAATGCTTTTAACTAAGTGTATGGAGTTTATTAAGTATAAATTCCTAATTGAGTTTATTAACGTATATTCTTAAAAGATGGTTGGTTATTAACTCATGTAATTTATAACTTATATTCACCCATATTAATCATTTAAAAGTTGGGTAAATATAAAATGTAGAGAAATTTATACAAAAATATCATAATAATTTTAATAAAAACTAATAATTAAACGAACCTAGATCCATATTAACACATATCACAATAATTTTAATAAAAAATAATAATTTAAAAACCAACCTAGATCCATCTGAACTCCAGATCGAACAAGCGCCAAGTGGGATCAAATTTGTTTTCACTCTAGAAAAGGTTTGTACCTCAAGATATTTGATCCTTCTCAATGCTTGGTAGATCTGGAGATAAGATGGAGCTAGGATGGAATATATTCTTCATGGTTTGTAATTTCCAGCTCTATATGTCTTCCTGATTTGACATATGTTAAAGGTGAATGTGTTAAGTGATATAAAGTTTTAATTGAAGAACATAAAGGAAAATTTGCTGATGTATTTACAATTATCATAAATATTTTTAGATCTATTGTGTGCATGACAACATTGTGGATAATGTTATCCTTGAGAGATGAAACTAATTGGAAAACATTGGTATCATTTATTTTGAATTGCATAGTGTATTAGAGTTTTTAAGAGTTTAAATATAGTTAGTTGTTGTTGTTGGTTTTTCAATAGTTCATAATAGTCCTTAAGGATTAAAACACATAAGGTTTAGCTCCTAGAAATTTATTGAGAAGGGAAATTTATGTTTTGCATTAGTTGTAATTTTTCCAAAAAAATATACAAAAACTTTATCGGTAGATTTTAGATTTCTATAGTTTGTTTTTCCAGATAAAGAGATCATATTTTCCAGATAAAGAGCTTTGAGCTCTTATTGGAAAAAACTGAATTCTTTAACATCAAGATCCATCTAAAGAAAACTAAGCTAGATTGTTTATTTGAAACTAGGTCACAATAAAATTTGATTTTAGGCCAACTAGTCAAACGACATGGAATGAAGGCGCATGACCATCTTCAAAAATACACATTAGGTTTGGTGGGATAAGATATGGATCTAAGTGCCACAAATCATGTAATTTTAGATTCACCATTAATGCAAAATTTACTTATGAGGTAGAAGCAAATGAAATTCCATTGAATATTTTTGGAGTAATCTCATTGAGTCCTTATCTCTATATTAACTCTATAATATTTTAAATAAGGGCTAACTAATATAGACTTGTGAAGGATGGGAAGTCTTACATTGTCCATAGACAAAAGAGAAAATCAAACCTCTCACTAATAATTGCACACTAAGATAGGAAGTTGATCAACACAAATAAGAAGTTCGTATCATAGTGTTAAGAGAAGAGAAACAACACAGAGAAGGTAAGATCGATTAGTTCATCCTTGGGTGGATGTGGTAGCAAGAAAAATTGGTTGTTTCCAACAATTGATAAAATCCTATAAGGAAGTTAAGAACTAATGGTTTTCCACCTAAAAGGGAAATTGAACATGAGATTCTATTATTTCTAGAATCTTCATGGCCTAATATTAGAATGTACAAATGGCTCATTTTGGAGGTAGATGAAGTGAAGAAATTATTTTAGTGAGATTATATTGTTTCTAGAATCTCCATGGCCTAATATTAGATTGTATAGATGATTCATTTTGGAGGTAGATGAAGTGAAGAAATAATTATAGTGTTTGTTGATGCACTGAGTCATGATGCCTAGGAATTTACCTTATGGTTCACCCATCATAATGGTACCCAAGCAGGATGGAAGTTAAGGATGTGCATTGACTACAAAAATTTGAACAAGGTGACCATTAAGGAAAAATATCATTTTCCAAGGATTGATAATTTGTTGGATCAATTGCAACAAGCTAATATTTTTACAAATTAGACGTCAAATCAGTCTATCACCAAGTGAGAGTAAAACATGAAGATACTTGGAAGACTATGAATGGTCATTCATGCGTTTTGGTTTTTTTAATGCACCTAAAAATTTATGTGTTTGATGAATAAAATGTTGCATCATATAATTTATTTTGTAATTATATATTTATATAACATATTGATCTTCAATGCTACTTGGCAAGAGCACATCTCACATCTAAAATAGGTATCACACTTAGGAAGGAACAATTAATTACTAATCTTAAAAAGTGTGAATTTTGAAAAGCATCCACAATATACCTTGGACATGCAATTGGTGGAAGAGAGATGAAGCTTGATCCAACCAAGATTCAAACCTTAAAAGGATGGCCAAACCCTACCAGTGATAGAATCAATAAGTTTCATGGGAGCAAAAAAATGCATGAAAAATCAATATTTTCATCAATAGCTACACCACTGATTTCCGTAACAACAAGAGGGAAAATTTTTCATTAGGGGAAGAAAAAATAGAGTCATTTTGAAGAAATGAAGACAAAGTTTAATCAACCACTAGTATTGGCCATGTCTAGTTTGCAACAACATTTTGAGATTAAAATTGATGGAAGTAGGTATGCCGTGGGAATAATCCTTATTCAAGGATGAAGATAAATTTACTACCATTCAAATATGTTCCATGAGGGTTGTGCTAAAATTCCATACTTATGATAAGGAACTCTTTACCCTAGTTTAAGTAGTTAAGAAATGGAAAAACTACCTCTTAGGGGAGGAAACCATAATCCACATTGACCATTAGCTATTGTAGTGCTTGTAGAGTCAAAGAAAAATGAGGTATGAAATTCAATATAAGTAGATGGAATTTTTGCAAAAATTCCACTTGCTTATGAAATGTGAGAAATATATGACAAGAAATTTGGTCAATATGTTGTTAATATCATTTGTACAAAAGTTTGTAGTTGTGGGAGTAATTATATGGCTTTATTCCTTCACACATGAGTTGCTAAGTGAAGTATATAAGGAGGATTTTGATTTTAGGGATGTATTTCAATAGCTAAAGGAGAAAATAATTATTGATTCATAAGGAAATGATCACCATCTTCAAGATAGGATACTCTACAACGTGCGTAAGCTGTATATACATCAATGGAGGAGGATTTAACCAATAGAGAAGCTTATACATATCAAATTTATGGACACTTCGATGTCAAGAAGACCATTGCAAAAATCTACAAAGGTATGCTCATTAGACGAAGATGCAAGGAAAAGTTTTTGAGCTTATCAAAGGTGATATCTAATGTGGCACACACAAAATAGTAGGAAACTCAGGCTATCATATTCCATTACCAATTCCATATAGACCTTGAGAAAATGTATATATGGTTACATTTTGATTTTCAAAGTTCAATAGTATATGATCAAGACTTTAGATTTTTGGGAAAGTTTTTGAAAACATTATGAGAAAGGATGGACACAAAGTTGAAGTGATATTCTACTTTCCATCCTTAGAACAATGGCTAGACTAAGTTTGTGAACATAATTTTGGTCCAATAGTTGGGAGAGTATAACAAGAACCACCCAAAGACATAGGATGAAAAAGTAGTTTATTTTAAAACTCTTACGATAGGGCAATTTACTCTTGCACTTAGAAATTTCCCTTTGAGATTTGTTTTGGTTATTTTCTACCATCACCTTTTTATGTTGTTCGTGGAAAAAATAAGGAAGATGCATAATAAATGCAAGAGGAAGAAAATAGATCATGTGAGTCTATGGGAAAGCTCCAATAGATTTATTTGAAGGTGTAGAAGCAACTTGAGAAGAGTTAACATAAGTAGAAGCTCAGGCATTACTAGCATAAAACAAATTACAAATTCTATGTTGGAGATAGAATGTGGATATATTTTAGTAAACAACACTTGCAAGGGGTAATCAACAAGTTGATTCCTTTGAGATAGATAATTTTCGAGATCATTAAGAAATTCAATGATAATGTTTTTAAACTAAACTTACCTTTATATATCAGAATGCATTTAGTAATCAATGTGGAGAACTTGAAATCATTTGAATCCTCCATGTTCAACAACTTGGAAGAAGAAATACATATTTCACCTATAACATATTTTGCATCAAATGCACTTGAATAATTGAAGGTGGATACAAATTTGTAGAAGAAGGTCTAGTTGGTCTGAAGGTCATAGTTGTAGCATCCCCACCCAACTCCCACTGATGGGTTGAGTATCCACATATAGGGTTTTCAATTTTTGACCCTAAAAGACCATATCTCCACAATAACTAAAAATGTCTTCCCAAAAGGAAAAAAAACAAATATAATGCATGCACATATGCAATAATTAAAATGAAACAAAATTCTAAAAGCTTGGTTTAATAGGGATTCATGGCCACCAAATGCCGATGTGTAAAATCAACTATATTCACACAAAACATGTAATATGATTAGATTTCCATAATAGCAAATAACATACAAATTTCATATTTATAAAAAACAATAAGGAACTTATATTGTGAGTGAAGAAATTCCAAGAATTGGCCACATAAGAGCAATGTCTAGCCAACCATAGGTATCTATTGTAGATGCCACTCCTAGGTCAAGCTATGGGGCTACTAAGGCCAAAAAAATAAGGCACAAGATTCTATTTCTTTCAGCCCAACCCATTACTCTCACGTTGATTGAAAGTGTGCATTATAAATCATTACAAACATCTTATCAACCCATCAAATAAATTTCACACTCTCTTCCACTATCCCAAACAGTACTAGGAAGATCTTTCCTTTCTCTAGTCAACAATCCCTTCAAGATATTCTTCCTTCTAGTGCTATTCGGTTTGGGTAGAAATATCCCAATATGTTGTATGCATTTTGAGATTTTCCTACAAGTATATCCAAGGATCCAAAGAGTAACAATGCATAATGGGTGAAAGATTCCTAACTTTCCCAACAAACAAAGTTACCAACTTAAGGAGAATTATACCAAGTTCTCATTTTTTTAGAGGTTGCAAAAAATCATGATTTTCATGACGATTTTGAAAAGTGTTAATGTAACATTAACCTTTTTTTAGCATATTTTTGACACTTTAAATTTCCATATATATTAAGTATTGATATTTTTTTTTAATGCTAGTGATTTACATGTCGATTTTGAAAAGTGTTGATGTAGCATCAACCTTTTTTTGGGGGGGCTTATTTTTTACACTTTAATTTTTCTCATGTATTAAGTATAGATGAATTTAATAAAATGTTAGTGATTTTCATGCTAATTTTGAAAAGAATTGACAGACAACATAACCTTTTTATTCGGGGGGTCGCATACTTTTGACACTTTACATTTCCTTTTATCACTAAGTATGCACAATTTTTTAAATGTTCATAGTTTAACAAATTTTCAATTTCTCATCTTCTTCTTTTTCTCAGATGTTTATTTTTTAAGGGTTTTTCTAGTTTGTTTTTTTGTTTTCTTTGCAATATTTTATTCATTTTTTTGCAAAGTTTTTAAAAAATAATAAATTAATAATTTTAAGTTAGGAATTTTTATATATTTATTTATCGTTAATTAATACTTCAATACACATAAAATAAGTGTCATTAAAAAATAACAATTTTAAATATTTGACAAAAAATACACATTTTGTATATAGATATAATGAAAAAAATACAAATTTCAAGAAAATTTCGCAAAAAATTACATGTCAAATAAATGATTCTTATGGAAAAGTTTGAAAAGAAAACGTTGAAAAAGACTTCAAATTTTATGAATTTTGCTATCCAAAAATTATAATATTTGAAGTTTTTTTTTTCAAAAATAATGATTCACATAAACCTAAAAAAAAAAAAACAAAAACAAATTGTTTAAAAAAATAATTAAATACAACTTTAATATAAATTCCCCAAAAATCAAAAGAACAAAATAAAAATAAATTGTTAAAAAAATAAAAATAAAAAACATTTCAAACAAAATTTGAAATAAATAAATAAATATTTATTAATTAGTTAAAATCAATATTTATTAAAAAAACAAAATATTGAAAAAAAAATTAGCTATTAAAAAGATAATAAAACAAAACCATATATATATATATATATGTTAGGTGCACATAACTAACTGAGAACAATCTAAGACCACATCTCTGAGGACTAGGTAAGTCCACCCTTTCACCACAAAGGGAATCCCTAGTAATCATAAAATGAATAGTCGTTGTAAATAGTATTAAATAACTATATTTTCTAATTAAGCAAATAAATAAAGGCAGTTTATGTTATGACGCAAAGAGGTACAAAGTGCGACTCATGTCCGCATTAACTGAGGACTAATTAGTCCTCCCGCTATGATAGGATATCTCCATAATAAATTGATAATCTGAAGATGCGCTGGACATTTTCGTGGACCAAACTTGTATGAAAAAACCTAAAGTGAAGAAAAAATCAAAATTCTCCTTTTTCTTCAAAATTTCACCAGTAGGTCTGAACATTGATATGATGAAGGATGATAAAGAAAACTTGGTTCAAAATGCCTCTTACCCTCCACAAAAAGCATCATTTTCACCTTTAGCGAGTTCATTCACCAATAAAAATGACTATGTTTTTCCGAAAACATAGGGTTCATAGATGAGCTCCTATCTCCCTATCCTTGATATTTGTTACAAAACGGGAGGAGGTTTTTGTAAAGAAGAATTTTTTAAAGAAAAAACTCTCTTGGTTTTTTTAAAACCATCTCCAGATATCCATAATATGCTTTAGAAAAACATGTATAAAACAGGAAAATTATGGTTTCTGAAAATAGGTCCCTGATATATCTTCTTATCTCCAAACTAGTAACACCTATGAGAAACGTGAAGGAGGTTAATTTTCCTTGTTTTGTGCTTGCCAATAACCTCTCTTAATATTGCATAATTCATCTTTTTTCATCCATAATATTCTCTTGAAATTGACTGCTCACACAGTCCAAAAACACAACAAATTCCTTGTTTGCGCCAACATAAATTCAAGTAACCTGAATTAGTGAATGCTTCAACAAAACTAGGTTCCTCCATTAATAAATTAAGGTCCATGAGCTCCTATCTAACCACATAGCCTCATTTTTATGCCTTCTCCTTCATGGCCATCTCCCTTTATAACCAAGCTACCCTCTTAAAAATGTGACACTTGTAAAGACAAATTGGACAGCAAGTTGCTTGCCACAACGCTAAACTCTTCAAGGATGGCACTAAGATGCTTTACATGCAAAGGCTGAAGGTTTAATGACAGGGAAGAGGAGCTTGGGTGATTTTTTGAAAAATTAATTTAACAATTTGAGGGAGGATGATGACACATGTGACCACAAAAAAAATGATGAGACAAAATATGATCTTGCATGCTTGGGAATTATGAAAACTGACTTAGCTAGCCTCATCTTTGTCTTCATCCATCAAAATTTGACACCTCACACCGTTCTGACACTTCTTTGCAGGAATAAGATAGTTTCATAGCGAAAACTGATTAGGCAGTTTCGTAGCGAAAAGTGTTGATTTATCATGTAATTCGGTATGAAACTGTGAAAAACTAACTAGTGGAATGTTTTGTGGTAAAAAGGAATGAGAGTGGAAAACTAAATGATATAAAATGGATTTGGATGACATGACATGACTCATAATGGTTTTTTGACATAGGATAAACATGATTTTACAAATTACTCATCAAATTCATGACCCAAGCATGATATAACATGAAACCTATGGTGACCTTATCAAAAAAAAAATTGAAAATTTTGAGTGTGATAACACCAAACATGAAATCCATGCTTTAATAAGTCACAATAATAATAATAAAATTCATTTTTCTATATTATTTTGTGAGGTACATTACAGGTTGGCTTAAGTACATCAAATGAATATCGAACCTAGTTATATTTCCAAAAGATTCAATGTTGGAAATGATATGTATAGGGATGAAATATGGGTGGATGTAATTTTAAGTGGGAAATTATATGTCGTTATAAGATTTTGTATGACACAAAATTTATTACAGATTTTTTGAATTTGTTTATATGATGCAAAAAATATCTAGCTACAATTTTGTTTCATCTTCAGGGTTAAAGAATATGCCTAGGCATGCAATTTGATATTTTTGAATTGCCTTAGCTCTACCACATAGTTTCTGAAACTACATCATTTCCTGGTCCATTGAATATAATTGTGACTCTTTTCAAAGCATGCTTGTGTATAATAGGCTGTCAATACCATGATTTTACTTAATAGAATTTTAATTTATTTTTCATAAATAAACTTTAAACATAGATAATACTATCATTCCATGACTCAGGAAAAAAATTAAATTGAAGTAATCTTCACACAAAGTTGTGGGTGAATTAAAAAAAAGGCTAAAGATGTGAGTATTGTTCATTTAGCACAAAATTATTCATTTGAGGTGGAATTTATTTTGGCCATTATAAGCTTCTCAATATGGAAAGAAAAAACTCCTTACTATTTGACAAAGAAATATCCTTGCATTTTCCACATTTCATTGACATGAAAGTTTTGGATGGTGAACTCTGTGAGATTGTAGCCATTTTTTGGATGTACAATTACTGTTTTTTTTATGGAGTGAAGATTGGTATTGAGACTGTACCTGTCATCATAGGTCTTGTGTCATATTTAATTTTATGAAATCCTACAAAGGGCATTCCTAAAAAAAATTATGTTCTTTCTCTTCTTGATTCGATTCTGTCGGTCTACAGGTAAGTTTTCATGTAAAATCCTCCTTGGGTTACATATTATTACGTTGATATTGTAATTAATGACACAAGTTGACAGATAATTATTTTCCTTGTGTTGTGGTTAGTTTAGGGAAGTTTTAGGTGAGTTCAAGAAGGCTAGGAAACATGGATACACTTTGATGAACCATCATTTGTAATGGGCATTGAGGCTCATCCCCTGATTTCTTTCTCTAAAGTTTATTATTTCTTAAATGTACTTTTTGGGATTGAATTTCCTGTAGAAACATACTTATACGTAAAGTGACATCCTTTGCACCTACTTAGCTTGATGATACCTTCATTTTTATGGAGAAATAAAAATGAGACTACATTTGAGGTAGATAGTATTTGAACTCCAAAAGCATTTCTCTTGAAAATAAGTAGATATTAATTGAATTCCAAAAATCGTATAGTGTAGCTTTAGGGATCTAATTTTTATAATACTTTGAAATACAGTATCTTTATCATAACCATCATTCACTTTCTTGAAAACAAATAGAAACTACTTGAATTCCAAAAGTCACATGGTGTAGGTTTGGGGATCTAATATTTTAATACCATGAAATATACCATTTACCTCATGACCATCATTCAGTTGAAGGTTATATATGCTATTAGGATATACTTAGTAGGTGGAACTAAACCACTCAACCTTGCTAAGAATATTGGCTTTATAGGAGATAAATTCATTTTTGTTGGAGTAATTGATGGGAGAAACATCTAGGATAATGACTTGGTAGAATTTTTTATCATTTTAAGGGATCTTGAAACAAGCCAGCGTAAAGAATATTTTAAAATATTTTTGGTAGTAGTCATAGATTAAAGGTTAAGATTTATGTGAAAAGTAGTTATGCAGCTTTATGGTATTGGATCATGGTAAAGTGAGAGTGAATATACATGGTTACAAGTATAGTTAGATTTTATTTTAAGTTTATATAGATTTATCCCATATATTAATTCTTTAATAATAATAATATTAAAAGGAGGTAGATTTTTTTTTTAATTAGTTAGTTTTTATGTTATTTTTTTATTTTTAAGTTTTGGCATTGTGAAATGTTTGACGAGGAAAGCTGTTGTTTGATTCCCATCCGTAATTATTGTCTCTTTAAATTTTATGGCTCCATTAATTTATATGACTGTAGTAGTTTTTTTATAATATAAATTTGACATTTTAGCAAATTATCATACAATATAATAATTGTTATTACCTTTTAATTGGGTTCATATTCCATTGAACTTTATATATTTTAACATTGAGTTTATAATTTAAAAATTGATATTTGATTAATTAGCATAAGTTGTAATACATAATATTCATTTCTAGATTCCCTTAATATTAGGTTAGCTTTTATCTATTTTCAGATACAATTTCATATAATTAACAAATTTCTAATTCTAGAATTGTAATGCATATAATGTTTTTTTAATATAAACTTGTTTTTAATGTATTTATGAATCATTTTAATTATAATTAATTTAAAAATTTTAGCTCTTAATATTTTAATTTTCAATTTATTTTATATTTTTGAAAACTAAAAATAACCTAATCATTTTACCTTTTATGAACTTAAACTTAAAATCGTAAAATATTTTAGTTTTCCATTTTATTCTATAAATTTTAAAACTTAAAATTATTATAAAATTATATAAATTATAGAACAAGAAATATACTTTATAAATCTAGTTAAAAATGATACAATTTGAATGTACAAAATTTCATAAATTTATATATGTTAAGAGCCTAAATGGTTAAGAGTCTTGTTATATATGTTTATCTTATATATTAATTCTTTTAATAATAATAATAAGATGAAGAATAATAAAGTTTCTCATTAGTTAATTTTGATGTTTAATTTTTATTTTTAAATTTTTGTAGCGTGATATTTCATGAGGTAAGTGGCATGATTCCTATCCTTATTTACTATCTATTTAACTCATATGACTCCACTAATTTATATGACTATACCAATGTTTTAATAATACAAAATTTGATAAGAAGATGCCTTCATCAAAGGACCCACCAGCAGGAGGTCGAAGCCAAAAAAATAAAGGAGAAGAGGTTGACGGCCAACCGACCTTGCCCATGGGCAAGACGAGGGGCAGGAGGCCCACTATGGAAATAATCCAAGGCGGTGCGAAGGCCTACCATGAAAATACAACTAAAAAAAAAAAGACAAGCACCTCGAGCGCATCGAGTATCACCTCTCGTGCATCTCCAAGCCAACTGAGCAGGCTGACACTTCGGTCCAGGACTCGACACCTATTGATTCTACGTCATCTGAGGAGGTAGAGTAGTTCCATGTTGTTCATTGCAATTAGATTTTCGTTGCTTATGTTTATATGCGGATAACATTTACATTTTCTTGGTTAACTAGTCTTGCGAGTAGGCAAGTAAAAATAATTTATGTATGAACATTCAGGCATTGGTAGATTGGTACGATAGACTACGAACCTCATATTTTTGGATGGCATACCACGCCATCAGGTGGACAACAAACTTGATTTTTCGCTGAGGGAAAGTTGAGGCCACCTAATAGTTTTCATATGGTTGTATCTTGCTTTTAAAAATTAATGGAAAAGGAGGTAATACCAAGCTTACAAAAAAAAGTGTATATATAAAATTTATTTTTTTAGCAAATTATGATAAAAATTTGAAATACATTATAGATTTTTGAAAACAAGTAGAAACTATTTGAATTCCAAAAGCCACATGGTATAGGCTTGGGGATCTAATATTTTAGTATTTTGAAATATATCATTTACATAGTGCCCATCATTCAATTGAAGGTTATATATGCTATTAGGTTAGACCTAGTAAGTGGAACTAAACTACTCAACCTTTCCAAAGCCATTGGCTTTCTAGGAGATAGATTCCTTTTTGGTGGGTTAATTGATGGGAGAAACATCTAGCATAATGACTTGGTAGCATAGTTTAGCATTCTAAGGAAACTTGACACAAGTGAGAGTAAAGGATATTCTAAAATATTTTTGGTAGTAGTCATAGATTAGAGGTTAAGATTTATGTGAAAAATAATTATGCACGTTTATGATATTGGATCATGGTAAAGTGAGAGTGAATCTACATGGTTAAGAGTATTGATAGATGTTCATATATATATATATATATATATATATATATATATATATATATATATATATATATATATATATATATATATATATGAAGAAAAAAAAGTTTTTTAATTAGATAGTTTTTATGTTTAATTTATATTTTAAAATTTTTGCAATATGAAATGTTTGATGAGGAAATTGTTTGAATTCCAAAAGCCACATGGTATAGGCTTGGGGATCTAATATTTTAGTATTTTGAAATATATCATTTACATAGTGCCCATCATTCAATTGAAGGTTATATATGCTATTAGGTTAGACCTAATCTTGGATGGTACGGGTTAACAATGGAGATTTTTGCTGTGACCTCACGACGCCCAGTCTAGTCAGTACCAAAAATAAATTTCAGGATTGCTGAGTGTTTTTCCACTGGTCTCTACCAACTCTAGAAAATCCACACTCTTCCTTTTTTTCAAATAAATACAGAGCCCCTACTCCTCAGTGAGATCAATATTTTATCCCCATAGGGGCAGGTAACTGTTTTCAACTGTCCCCCAACCACTTTCTAGTTCTTGGAAAACTTTTACAATCAGCTTTTACTTTTATGAAGTTAATTCTATAACTGGCTTATTATTAATTAATTACGCCGTAAGGCGTATTTATTTGAAAACAACTTTGCTGGGTGTCGCTGTGTCATACTCTGAGCCCTTTGATGTTTTGTTAGATGATTGAATCGTCATCAGCCATGGATTTGATTTGGATTAGTTGCCAAGCAGTTGTGACTTTCGGTAGTCATCATCCCGCCCAGAAACCGTTACCTCTTCCAACATCATAGGTTCTTGACCCGCTAATGAAATATCGGGCTCTTTCCATTTCCTCCTTCAAGGGGTGGGGGGCCTGAGACAGCGATGTTTTGAGGAAGGAACCTTATTCTACATGTTTAATATCATCGGCTGGAGCTGGATCGCAGTCCTTTCCTTTGGGGTGGCTTGGTTAGATGGGAGACAAGGTCCCTTTCCAGGCTTGTCGATTCAACTGATTCCCCTCGGGGGAGCCATTGTGCGGCTGAGTGTCCTTCCCTTGGGCGTTATAATCCCTTTCAATAGCTGTATCGTAAGGCAAACGTAGTAGCACATAGAGCAGAGGCATCGAAGGCATCATAGGCTTCGGCACCATCGGCCCTGGACAATTAGAGATTGCCTCCTTTTCTCGTGAGATCCATGAAAAAGCGATAGTTATCAATTTCTGTTAATAAAGTGGGGTGATTTGATCAATGCCGAAACTCGAGGTCTAAGCCCTGCTGCCTCCCGACTACTCGCCTGATGTTTATAGTCAAAGGAATGGCGTAGAGAGTAGGGATAACATAATAAGTGTTATTACTCCGTATCTCTGTCAAGTTGGACGTTTGCAGGTTGAATGTTTGGTGTTTGTTTCTCTGGAGTATAACATGGCCGTGCTTTTATTTTTCAGGTTTCCATCTGATTTTTTAAGTTCTTGGATGAGCAGAGGGATTTAGTTTGTTATTTGAAGAGATTTGAGATTTACCCGGTAATCTCAATGCATTGGAGTGGATGCATTGGAGTGGAGTGTAAGCAGAGCAGATAAGTTTGCCCACTGATTTGATTCGAGCAGAATGGATCATAGGCAGAGCATGGAAAATTAAACCACGTTTGCAGGTTGAATGTTTGGTGTTTGTTTCTCTGGAGTATAATGCAGCCATGGATCTTTCGTTGGAGGGAACCACACAATCTTATCTTCACTCTAAACATCTGCTCTCTACTTCCAATAACGCCAATTTCACAGGCGCTGTCAAGGACTGCTTGGAGTTCCTGCAGGGTTCCTGAGATATTTAGGGAAAAGCAGGACCCAGGAGCTGAACCCAAGGAATATCAAAGACGTTAAGGTCTGGATGAGCGCAGCCCTGACTTATCAGAATGATTGCAGTTCGGCTCTCAGTTTTGTTATTACCACGCAGGTCGTGGAAAGAGTCATGGGAGAGTTGGTTACAGTCACGAGCTTGACCATTAATGCCCTCAGCATGGTAGATGCTCTGGATACATACAGACAGAATATGGTCCTATGGAGGCCTCCCAAAATAGAGAGATCATCCAATTCCTCTAGTACTGCAGATTATTACCATCATTATAATGAAATTTGGGATGTATTAGAGATTGATGAATTGGTTCCGGATGTTACTGTGTCCAAGGATGAATCCTCCATGAGCATTCAACAGGCGGTGAACAGTGCACCGGATAAATCTGAGCGGAGATTTGTGATACACATAATGGCTGGGGTGTATAAGGAGATTGTTAGGATTCCTCCCAGTAAAACTAATCTTATGTTTGTGGGTGATGGTGTGGGGAAGATTGTGATCACGAGGTCTATGCGGGTGCCATCCCTGCCTGGAGTTCCAAGTACATATGGCTCTGCAACTGTTGGTAATGCTCATCATAGTTCCTCTTTTTCTTCATATTAAGTTGGAATTTATTTCTTTGCCTGGGTTTGGTTTTGTTATTGTGTTTGATCATGGTGTGATTCCTGGCAGATTTTAGATGCCTTGAATTGAAATTGGAAAATCTGCTCTTCCATGATGTTTTGATTATTACACATGGTTCTTGCAGACCACATCCCTTTGTGATTTTTCGGGTCAACTCTCTGCCCATATTCCCTCTTCTCTCACCTTCTGTCACTAATTCACCCCAAGATACATTAAAAGAGCTGTTAGAATCTTCAGCACCAGCAAAGAAGTATATGAGTAAGGTTTGCAAGTTGAATTTCATACACATGCTTTGGTTAATTTGCTTACTACATTGTTGATCTCTTTAATCGTGTTGTTTGCATTGGCTTTCCCTCTTCATGGTATCAAAATATCATCCACCCCATCTTCCAATTGAAGGATATCTCTGATACAAATAATTACAGGAATATTATGATTGGGCGTGCCTTTGTCAAACTCTATGTTCTGGTCGTGAACTTGTGGCTTTCTCTACAATTTTAACATTCAATATTGCGATGAGACCATTCCTGAGAAACTGTCAACAATGACCGAGTTTTACGTCCAGTTTTTACAACAAAAATTGCGGCAATATCCATTTATCAAATGTTGCATAAGGTTCTTCATTGCATCTCATTACCTAATGGATATGCAGTGCTTGTTATTGCTGTGAACTTACATCTTTATTTTAGGGTGCTGTATATACATCAAATCATATTTGAATTTATTGACAGTTGATTTGACTAAAGTTATGTAGAGTTGTTTGGTGACTAAAAGTTATACAGAGTGATTTGGTGACCTTGCTTATTGTAATTTGATACTATTTTGTTTTTACATTATGCATAGTTTATCCATGCACACATACTATCTTTTAACAAGTTTCAAGCAGGGTGATTTGCAAGGTTGTTTCATGGAAGATCCTAACAGTACTTTGGCCAATGGTGTTTATCCGGAGTCTAGATTTTCCCACTCTGCTACTGTTGTTGGGAAAATAATAGTAAGTATCTAAGGAACACCAGCTTATTTACAATAGACATGTGCAGGTTCTTGACTGGTGTAAAATTACATGTTTCTAAATCCCAAAATATTTTTTGATTTTTGGGGTAAAGACTTCTAAATTGCCATTAATCATTTACCTTCTGGCAGTACATATTTGGAGGGGATCAAGGAGGTAACCTGGCTAATGATGTGCAAATTCTCGATACATTGACTGGCAAATGGTAAGCTAGACGACTAACTGACAGACCTATCTCAGCTAAGCTGATTCGTATTTACCAGGGTTCATATAATTCTGTTATGCTGACAGGATTACTCCAATGGTTTTGGGAACCAAGCCATCACCTCGACAAGGCCACTCTGCTGTACCTCTGAACGATGATCAGATATTGATTCTTGGTGGTACTTCTGAAACCAAGGACACCATCTGGTTTCTAGAGGTTAGAATCATGTTGATATAATGCTGAACATTAAAATAACATTTGGTTTCTAGAGGTCAGAGTCATTTTGATACAACATTGAACAATAAAATCTTTGTGTTTTTTTAATGAAAATTGAAAAGATCAATATTAACTTAATATACGATATGAGTAGGTTGACACTCCTTTCGTTAGAGAGAAGAAAGAGATACAAAGGAAGGAAGTTGTAGCTTGGAGAAAGTGTGCGATAGGTGACAGTCCTCAACCAGTGGTGATTAGTGGACCATCTGGTGTTGGTAAGGGAACCTTGATATCTAAACTCATGAAAGAATTTCCATCTACTTTTGGGTTCTCTGTAAGTCATACAACACGGCTTCCAAGGGAGAAAGAGATGGCTGGAGTACATTATCACTTTACCCACCGTGGGGTTATGGAAATGGAGGTCCTGCAAGGAAAGTTCCTTGAATCTGCAAATGTCCATGGCAATTTGTATGGAACAAGTATTGCAGCCGTGGAGGCAGTGGCTGATGCTGGGAAGGTAGACTTGATCCTTTTTTTCATGACTTGTAGATAGTTTTCAGTAATGGATTCTTGAACTAATGTTGGCCATAGCAATTCTGTTTTAATTGTTCCTCCTTTCTGTTAGTTTCATTGTCAGCTAGGTGGTTTTGGTTTAGTTGAACCCTAACTTTCTCTTACATAGAAGCGTCAATTGCAGAGATGCATTTTGGACATCGATGTTTAGGGGGCTAGGGCTGTGAGGAACAGTACATTATATGCTCTTTTCATCTTTATCTGTCCACCATCATTTGATGATCTTGAGAAACGCTTGCATGGAAGGTACATACAAAAATCTGGTTTATGTTTTTTAGTGGCTTGATCATGCTTTTAAATTGTTATGGTAGAAGGTAAATAGTAAATACAGAATATTAAAACTCAGTATCATGGATATGGAATTTGATAAAAGGTATTTTACTCCAGGGGAACAGAAGAAGAGGATCAGATCCAAAAGCGTCTGAGAAATGCAAAGGAAGAGCTCGAGCTTGGGAGAAACTCGATGCTATTTGACCACATTTTGGTTAATGATGACCTGGAGACATGCTATCAGAGTCTGAAGGTAGGTTACTTCTTGAGGCTTTGTTTGCATTAGAGAGTTTGATATTTTGATCTGAAGGAAATCAAATTGTTTTAAATTCATTCCTTTTCATATGAAGGAAATTCTTGGCCTGAATGAGGGGTTCTTACCATTAGCAGCAGCAAATGATCTCCTCAAGTCCTGTAAGTACCTGTTTTATTTTTCTTGTAATTTCCATGTTTTACTTCATAAGAGGGTGGCCTGTAAGGTTTTACCAAATGTGGGTCGTTCTTTGGCATGCATAATAAACATAGCTTTGGTGGATGTCGAGCTTCTACCTGGCCATTCTGCATCATTAGTGGATCAAAAAGTAACAGTGTATGGGGGTATGACAGCAGATGGAAGAGCATCAAATAATACGTAAGTGAACATTTTCTGGACAATCGTCTTTCTCAGACAATTTCTTAACCCTGCTGCCTATGTGGGAATTCTTTGTTTCCTAAATAAAAATTTCAGGGCACTGATTTTTAAAACTCTTTGGGCTGTAGACATGTACTGGATGTGTCTTCCCTGGGAGGTGGAGCTCCAGGAAGAACTCGAGGCCTAAGACCTTATAGATTGGATAAACTTTCTTATCCTTACAGTTGTGTCAAGCAAGGAGCACAGTCAGCAGACCAGAAAAAGATTCAGTCTGAAGTTCTGGTTGCAGAAGACATGGAAGTTGGTCACCAGTAGAAATTTTGATGATATGGAGAGCCTGATTTTATCCAAATTTATACAACTTTTTAGATCTGGTGATCGTTAGATCTCATCAACTATTTATAAGGAAAAGTAGATCTATTGGGGCGTTGGCTTAGAAACCAGTACTGCATAACCTCATATTCAGATTAGGAATAGAATTTTAATAGGGCAAGTTTTGAGGCTTCTGTACTAGTAGGGATGAGAATTGCATAACAAGTCTGATTTAGATTGATGCTAATACTAACAGTAGCGATTTTTTAGGACCCTAAAGTTGTAGTTGAAGTTCTGATTTATTGCAGGTCCATGATAGATTTGGTTTTTCACAAGTGTAGATCCCAAGTGATTTCGCCATTCTTGATTCGTGCAAATTATATAATCAATTTTCTCTTTTGTAGACAGAAAGCGAGTCACTGGTTCTGATTTACGGTACTACCCATAGAAAAATATGATTTTTTGTTGGATGCATTTGGTTATTTATGCATCTTTGTTCAGACTGGCCTGTGAAGCCCTAGCAGATGTACTCTATTTTTCCCCACATTAATCACGTAATGATCAAGTGGAATTGATCTAGTAGCTAAGAATTTCAGCTACATTTATATTTTACATGAGGATGAGTATCTATCCCAGATTTGCAGTAGCCCATAATTTGATAGCCAGCTTGATGTAACCTCTTTTCACATGACATCTAAGTGGTATCAGGCAAGTTTTACTTTTTAATATTTTTTGTAAAACTTAGGTGCATTTTCTTCATTTAAAAATAAACTACATTATGCTAATGTAGTTGGCAATTCATATTTTTAAAGAACTGTGTTGTCGAGGTGGTGTGGCAAGCAGCAGGCATAGGCAGAGCTGAAGCAAGGATAGAAGAACCTGAGCTGAAGCAAGGATAGAAGAACCCATGTAACTCTGGTTGGTGATGTGATTATTTTCCCTTGTGACCTTATAATTATGCAGATAGCATGAAGAAAATTGCTTAAGAACAATACCAAAAAAATGTTTGATCATTTAGGACTACCATACAAAGGACATTCAAATTGAAGGATGCTCAAGTGAGTCAATATGTTACTAAATCATCTAAACAAAACAATCTAAAGCAAAGGACCAATTTATCTTTTTTGGCCTCCTCTAATGGTTTCCAATCGCTTGTGTAAGAAGAAAGACCAATTTAATTTTTTTGGGTTCCTCTAATGGTTTTTAATCACTTATGTGTAAGAGGAGTTGCCATTGCTTATACATCTATGGTTGTCTGATTCATAGCCCTTAGGTTTAGTTTAAGGGCTGCCTTTCATCCCAAAGCTTAGAAAGGGTTATCCGTCTCTCTTAATGCTTGACCGACAATAATTCCATATGTATTTTTAGGACATCTCTTCTGAGATGCATTTTTCTGACACAATTATCAGGCCTATAGTACTATATGGCGTTGAAATCTTGGGGTCTACCTCGTTACCACCTGATTGGGCTCAGGTTGAGACAGTCCAATTCCTCATGCTAAAGTGTATGATTTAGCATAAACAAGCATTTCCATAAGCCATTGTACCAACAGTTTGGCATTCATCCCTTTTGCCTTGAGAGCAGTTTTAGACTTGTCTTCTTTCTTCACGGGAAACCCTATTTGGAACTTTTTTCTTTTGAGATTGCCTCCACAGGCCCCTTTGTCTAGCGAATATGCTTCTTTTTCAGAGGCCTCTTCAGTTCTTCAATGAATGAGAGCCTCGCTCTTTTTAGCTATTCTTAGATGCCCCTAGAAACATCCTGGCCCCTAAATGGAGATAAACCGCAGACACATTACTTATATATATATTTTTTTAGGTCATGAGCTTATGTTATACCACAACCAAATAGAGTTTTCTCCTCATGTTGTTTGCTATCACTTAAGTTGTTATTATTTACTTCTATATTCAGTGTGTGGAGTATACAAGACAATCCATTTTTGCATGGAAAGCAGTGAGTTTTGCCATAGCTGAAACTGCAGAGACATTACAAGATGCAGACTGCTTACCTTGCAGTAAGAAATCCTTTGCCATAGCTGAAACTGCAGAGACATTACAAGATGCAGACTGCTTACCTTGCAGTAAGAAATCCCCAGCTGGTAAAGAAGAGGCCTCTGATAACTTAGACAGAAGTACTGATTATATGGGAATTTATAGTTCCAAGTACATGCTTCGAGGGTCATTTGAAAATGCCCCAGCTTCAACATTTGAAGGCATACAAGCAGCTAAGGTGGAAGAATTGGTGGACAAAATTCCCACTGTAAGATTGGACAGTCCATTTCAGTGTATTAACCTCTATTTCTCTTCATAGTGGACCTGGCCATCAAATCTTCCAACGTTGGACTAAAAATGCCCAACGACTTGCCTGCAAGTCTGCTCACTGACGGGGAGCTTATTCTTATGAGCAGACATTATCTATGTCAAGGCCAAATTCATTTTACCAGTGGTCTGATTTCCTACTTGCAATGGGCTGGAGGTTGTCATCATTCCCTTGGCATATTAATCAATTTCAAAGTGCTGTAGCAGATTGTTCAGGAGGCTGAGTTAATACAGTGTGTGCTGAAGCGAGATTTCCAAGCTTGTAATATCTGTAATTTAATGAATTTATTTGCCCTTTTATCATTTGGAGAGAGTTCCAGGTTCCACACTAATCGTTTTTCTTGTAATATTCAAGATCATTCTCAAATAAAGTTCAGTTTTCTCTCAGATATCTATAGTTGTCATTTTTTTAATTTTCTCATGAAATGTTTGACGAAAGTTTGGTTCCTTGGAATATTATTTTGCTGAAGGTGTTCCTTTGGGTATTTATCAAAGTTTGCGCAACAACTGTTTGTTAAAAGGTGTCGAAGACAATTTAAAAACTGTAAAAAAATGGCATAAATTAGGTTTGGAGTAGTACAAAGTTTGCATAATTGTTTATTAAAAGGTGTCAAAGAGAAAGTTTTAAAATTGTGAAGAAATTTGCATAAATTAAGAACATTATATATATATATATATATATATATATATATATATATATATATATATATTAAGCGATATTATCAGCCGCGATCATTATTATTATGGGTTGAATCAAACGTCAAATGTGAGATGGTAAATAGAGGAAAAAAAGGCTTACATTGGTTTATATTCCAAAGTTATGAATATTGATTTCATTAAATGAAACAGATTTGGACTATGATGTGTTCTTATAACTCCAATTCACTCCAATGCAGAACTTTTTTGTATAAATTTATTGAAATTCTATATCAATGGATTCATCAAATTATTTACAGTCGATCTCTTTCTAGCATCTTCCTTACGGCGTTCCCTTTGCAACATTAGGTGCAATTGCTAGTTAATCAGTAAACGAAAATAAAATTTTTATCAAAATAATTCCAATATTTTTCATGAAACAATAATTAAAATTGTCTTTTAACTAGTTAATAATTAGTTATCGTTTATGCAGTTGTCACAGAAGCAATACCATATGTTTTTTTTTTAAACAAATAGAAACTACTTGAATTCCAAAAGTCACATGGTGTAGGATTGGGGATCTAATCTTTTAATATTTTTAAATATACCATTTACGTAGTGCCCATTATTCAATTGAAGGTTATATGTGCTATTAGGTTAGACCTAGTACGTGGAACTAAACTACTCAACCTTTCCAAAACCATTGGCTTTCTAGGAGACAAATTCCTTTTTGGTGGGTTAATTGATGGGAGAAACATCTGGCATAATGACTTGGTAGCATAGTTTAACATTTTAAGGAAACTTGCAACAAGTGTGAGTAAAGGATATTCTAAAATATTTTTGGTAGTCGTCATAGATTAGGGGTTAAGATTTATGTGAAAAATAATTATGCACCATTATGATATTGAGTCATGGTAAAGTGAGAGTGAATCTACATGGTTAAGAGTATTGATATATTTTTAAATTTTTGCAATATGAAATGTTTGATGAGGAAATTAATTTGATTCTCATCCTTATTTATTATCTATTTAACATATATGGCTCCACTAATTTATATGATTGTACTATATTTTTAATAATATACGATTTATTTATTTGAACATTGATATTTTAATTTAATATTTAATATTTGAGTAATTATCATATATTGTAATATTTAATATTCATTTCTAACTTACCTTAATATTATGTTAGCTTTTATTTATTTTGAGATATAGTAGGATGTATTTAACAAATTTTAAATTTTAAATTTATAATACATATAAAAATATTACTTTATGTAAAGTTAAAGTATTTATGTATGATTTTAATTATAATTATAATTTATTAAAAACTATTAATCTCAAAATTTGAAAACATAAACTTTTAACCTTTAAGATTTTGATTTTCAATTTATTATATATTCTTGAAAACTAAAAACAATCTAAATAATTTCATTTTTAAAAACTTTAAGTTAAAATCATAAACTCTTTTACTTTTATATTTTATGTATAAATTTTAAAACTTAAAATTATTATAAAAAATATAAAAATAAAAGGAAAAATATAATTTATAAATTTATTTTAAAATGATACAAAGTCTCTTGCCTTCTTTTTTATAGTCCATATCAATTAAAAAAAACTTACAACTTAATTGTACAACCTTTCATAAATATATAAAATAATATTATTATTAAAACTTGAATTTTTTGAAGATAGAAAATTAAATAATTTATACTTAATACATAATCATCTATTATATATATATATATATAAAAACCAAAATCATTTTACTTTTTATAAACAATTAATTTAAAATTTAAAATTCAATTTATATATAAAACTTAAAATTGAAAACTATTATAAAGAATTAAAAAAAAAAACTTTCAAACACTCCCATAATTATATTTCTTGAAATATTTTCAAGTAATTATAACAAGAATTTGACAAAACCATAGGTTCAAAATGGCAAAATTATATATATATATAACTTAAAATTGAAAATTATTATAAAAAATTAAAAAAAAAACTTTCAAACACTCCCATAATTACATTTCTTGAAATATTTTCACGTGATTATAACAAGAATTTGACAAAGCCATAGGCTCAAAATGGCAAAATTATAACCTAAAAAATTTAAAAGTTGGTGTGATTACCCGTGCTTCCAAATTACTTGTATTGGAGTGATTACCCGTGTTTCCAAATTACTTATATATCACTTAATCATAATTTCTTAAACCCCATGATATTATGTCACTGAAACACAGCCTCCGTGGTAAAGGGTGGTCAGCTAGCGTGTTGAATTATTACGTTTTCTTTGTGACTTATCTTGGACAATGCCGTTTGGTGGAGTTTTCAATATGTCGGTGGGATAAATATTCGGAAACACACAATTCACAGTGAACCGTTCAAACGGTAAAAATTAATTCATCCAATGAAAAATTTAGATACAATTTCTATTCACATTGAGAAAAATTTAGATGCAATTTCTATTCACAACGAGAACGTATAAAAATCCATCCATCCAATAAAAAATTTAGATACAATTTCTATTCACTTTCAGAACTTATAAAAATTCATTCATTCATCCAATAAAAAATAATTTAGATACAATTTCTATTCACATTCAGAACGCATATACATTGCTGTGCACCAGAGGTTTGCTGTAGACGTGCTGCTATAATCTCAGACGTAAAGAATGAAATAATGAATAGGTCATCAAGAATGAAACAATGAAGAATGGTCTATGATCTTTTCTTTGATGAAACAATGAAGAATGGTCTATCTTTTCTTTCTTTGATGAAACAATGAAGAATGGTCTATGATCTTTTCTTTGATGAAACAATGAAGAATGGTCTATCTTTTCTTTCTTTGATGAAACAATGAAGAATGGTGTATGATCTTTTCTTTGATGAAACAATGAAGAATAGTCTATCTTTTCTTTCAGAGACACAATCGGGCACTGGCTGCACATGGTCATCTAATTCCATGAAGGCATATTCATATATCCAAATCAATAAGACGAGGTGGATCAGCAACACCATCAAAGCTGGGATGAACCATCATGGCATCTGGCGCAACCATGGAGGCATATTCATCCAAATCAAAAACACCAGGTGGATCAACCACCATATTGCAGCTGGCATCACGATCAGAAGCATGAAATGGATCAATCTTCATGATATCATCCAAATCAAAAACATCATCTACAAGTCCTGCATCAACCATCGTGACATCATCAACAACTTGTGGATCTTGGCCGGGTGCAGCAACCATCATGCAGCTGGCTTCATCAACAAGTGGTGCAACATTACAATCATGAACAACTCTCGGCCTGGAATGGGCGGCTGCAGCATTAACATTAAAATCTTGAACTACTGGCGCGGCCAGGACACTGCCAACATTAACATTCAAATCGTTGGTAGATGTCTGACTACTTTTTTGTGCATTAATGAGGCGTTGTTGATGATCCGGCACTTCCAATGTTTCTTTATGCGTTGCTGACTCTGAAATATCCTGCATATTGTACTGGACGGGAGCTAATACTTCATTCGCGCTCACCCATGACTGGCTTGCACCTCCAATATCCATATTGTACTGGACGGGAGCTAATACTTCATTCCCGCTCCCCCATGACTGGCTTGCACCTGCAATCTCCATATTGTACTGGACGGGACCTAATACTTCATTCCCGCTCACCCATGACTGGCTCGCATCTGCAATATTATTCATATTGCACTGGGCGGGAGCTAATACTTCATTCCGGCTCACCCATGACTGGCTTGCACCTGCAATATCCATTTTGTTGTACTGGACAGGAGCTAATACTTCCTTTGCCCTAGTCACCCATGACTGGCTTGCATCTGCAATATTATCCATATTGCACTGGGCGGGAGCTAATACTTCATTCACCCCAGTCACCCATGACTGGCTTGCTCCTCCAATATCCATATTGTTGTTCTGGACAGGAGCCAATACTTCATTCGCCCTAGTCACCCATGACTGGCTTGCATCTGCAATATTATCCATATTGCACTGGGCGGGAGCTAATACTTCATTCGCCCTAGTCACCCATGACTGGCTTGTATCTGCAATATTATCCATATTGCACTGGGCGGGAGCTAATACTTCATTCCCGCTCACCCATGACTGGCTTGCACGTGCAATATCCATATTGTTGTACTGGACAGGAGCTAATACTTCATTCGCCCTAGTCACCCATGACTGGCTTGCATCTGCAATATTATCCATATTGCACTGGGCGGGAGCTAATACTTCATTCGCCCTAGTCACCCATGACTGGCTTGCATCTGCAATATTATCCATATTGCACTGGGCGGGAGCTAATACTTCATTCCCGCTCACCCATGACTGGCTTGCATGTGCAATATCCATATTGTTGTACTGGACAGGAGCTAATACTTCATTCGCCCTAGTCACCCATGACTGGCTTGCATCTGCAATATTATTCATATTGCACTGGGCGGGAGCTAATACTTCATTCCTGCTCACCCTTGACTGGCTTGCACTTGCAATATCCATATTGTTGTACTGGACAGGAGCTAATACGCCATTCGCCCTAGTCACCCATGACTGGCTTGCACCTGCAATAACCATATTATTGTTGTACTGGACGGGAGCTAATACTTCATTCGCCCTCACACATGACTGCTAATTGCGTTGATTGCAATTTCTGTTTTTGTTTTCGTGCAACCTGCTGCATGTTTGTTGTTGTATGAGTGGAATTAGTAATAATGTCATTATTGTATCCAAAGGTGACGGGCTTTCCTCCTTTCTCGGGGATGATGATAACACGAACCTCTGCTCCACACAGAATAGATAATTCACGTGCTTTTTTAAGGAGTCCCGAACTTCTCTTACAATAACACGCACGTCTTCAAAGAGGATCCTCTATTTTCTGGATTTCCAACTTTTTCCGGCCCATTTTTATTTATAGATCAATAATATCTATCTGTCAAAGCAAAAAGTTCAATAAAGATTTGCAGCTACCATATTTTAGAAAAGCTCAACAAACAAATGTTTTACCCTCACCCGCATCTCCTTCAAAAGTAATTCAACAAACTAAATAAAAGTAGTAAAATGTAATGTGTAACCGAAAGAAAGGAAAGGCTTCCCATGACAATACAAAATTATTAAGCCAATTCAACAGGAAATAAATCACCATACCTGGTATGAAGCCAACAAGAAATAAATCCAAATCCAATCCACTGCGGCCGATATAACTAGATTGTTAACCAGCCTCAAGTCCGTAACAACAGCCTGAGTAACTGCAGCCATATAATATTTTATTTTGTTTAAATCTACCTCATTAAACCTAAAAACATTATATTAAATATAAACCAAAAACATTAGAACTCTATAAATTTAAAACATTGTAAACCTAAAGCATTTTTATATTATATATATAAATAAACATACACGATAAACAAACGTGTATAAACGTAAAGCGTTTTATATATTATAAAAGTTATAAACCTAAATTTTTTTTTTATATAGTACACATATATTATAAATTTAAAATACATGTAAATAGAATTTTGACCGGGGACGGTTACACTCGAAAATGTTAATATAATAAATTGAATTGCAAATAAACAATTTTATTATTGTTATAAGGCAATGACATGTGGTCAGAGATATTGTTTCAAAATGTAATTTGTTTTTGCGTACTGTACCAGCTGCCACCTTTCAAAATAGGTTACCGATGTTTTACAAATCCATTTTTTAAATGAAGGGTATTTGATTTTTGTTAATCTGAATACTTGATTTAAATATACAATTAAGAGGTTATCTACGATGATGAGAATATGCTCACATGATGAACTCAACCCCAAAAAATTCTTAAATATAAAAAATAATAATATTTATATATCTTGATGAAAGGTCATTTAAAAAAAAAGTCTAAATAATTGTCTCCGTACAAAATTGCATTGGATGTCACCGTCATTTTAAAACAGCACTTTCAAAACAAAATAAATAAAAAAATCGAAACAAGCCTAGAAATAGAACATAGGAAGCCTTAAAATGCATACCGCAAATATTTTGACCTGGACAAACCCGTCGACACTTATCGGACGGGTCTCCGCTCCTTTGGTCACCGCTTCGGCAGGTCTCTCTTGATCTCGACTACCCCAGTGATTGTTTCACAATCCGCCGCTTTATGATTTTAAAAGTGGGAATTTAGTTACTGTGAGAATTAAGAAGACCTGGGACATCGTAAACAGATTAATAATCCGGCCAAGTGAAGCTTCAACAGATTAACAACCCCAAGTGCACCCCCCCCACACACATATATATATAGGAAGCCGAGACAAGTAGAACCACAACTAATGGAGAAAGAAGTGATTGCACAGAGCACCAGAATTGCAAAACAAGTAATTAGTATAATTAAAAGAAAGAAGATTAAGGGTAATTTGTGTTTTACCTCAAACAACTTGGATTTGATGGATGCAATTAGAAATAATTTATTTGTATTGAAAACCCACGTTAATAAACACGGCAAGGCAAGGCAAGTCTCTGGCGCATAAAAAGCTGAAACAAGGCAAGACGTATAATTTGTATTGAAAACCCGAATTAATAAAAGCTGAAGACAGTTTCTGGCCGCGCATCAACAATATCAAGGCTCCTGACTGATGGACAGACGTGAAACGTCGTTCAGAGCAAATAAAATTACATGAACCCTTGGTATTACAAATCGCTGCAACAATATCTGGGGAATGACATGAGCAACAACAATATCCAATGGAAACAACAAACCCCATCCCCCTTAATCCTTTTAAGACCTCCGTTGGGACGGTACTTCAGTTAAGTTAATTAAGACCTCCGTTGGGACGGTACTTCAGTTAAGTTAATTACCAGACTTCGTGTTAACTAAGTGTTATGTCAACGAATTGGAAATTTATGTCTAAAAAATTGTTTGCCACAGCACAGCACAGCAGTCTAGACCTTACGTGCATGCCTACAACTGAATCAATCCAACGTGGTAAAGGAACGCGACTGAATGTTTTTTTGATGACGTGCTAAAAAAACATTATGAAACAGTGGCGACTGAATGTTAACAGGAGGAGAAGCAAAATGATGCAGGCGGTGCTTGAAATCTTGTTATATATAAACGAAACGTCGGAGATGAAACATACAAGTGGGAGATGAAAAAGAAAACCGTCGTCGTTCTGTTGTTCATTATATGTCTAAACATAACCCAACCCTACCCTGCGCGGAAGCAACAACGTAAAATTAAAAGTAAATCTAAATATTTGAACTTTCCATACTAAAAATTGGCCTGTCACAGCAGTCTAGATCTATGCACCACGTTGCACGTAAACATGACCCAACGGTCATGCACGGAAGCAACAGCCTAAAATTAAAAGTAAGAGTAACACAGCTACATGGGCATGCACGTTGGAATTAGTAACAGTGTAAAACTAGAAGAGTGAGTAACACTAGAGGTATCTTAAATTTACAACTAAAAACAACACTGGAAATGTAAAACAACATTTGCAAGTGAATGTGAAAACAACACAACGTTCACTGCACCTTGAAGAAGATAAAGATTAATTCCAAAAAAAATGGTTTAAAAAGACAATTAAGCATTATTCTAGACTGTCCCTGGTATATATATATATAATATATATAATAATAATTTTGATGTCAATTTTATTTATTAGCTATGTTCATATATGTGTACTTTTGGAATTCCCACTATTACACCAAGGGTATTTTAAGACATTTGTTTAACACAAAATTTTATATTTGAGACAAAACGAATTTGAGACAAAAATATTTTAAGACAAAACTTTATATTTAAGACAAAAGCACTTTGAGACAAATATATTTTAAGACAAAAGCAATTTGAGACAAAAATATTTTAAGACAAAATTTTAGATTTAAGACAAAAGCACTTTGAGACAAAAATATTTAAGACAGAACTTTATATTTAAGACAATGACAATTAAGACAGAACCCATTTAAGATAGTTAGCAATTAAAACAAAATCATTAGCATTGGGAAGTTTGCATTGAAATATCCACGAGTGGATAGTGGATAAAATTATATTTTTTATTTTTGAAAATCGATATTCAAACCACATGAAATTTAATCATGTCATATTTATTTCTTTTATATTACATTTTTCTTTTTTCATTAAATCACATTCTAAAAATTTAATAAATAAATAGATAAAAAAATATTATTTTTTGGTTGGCAACTCAAGGGGATTTGAACTTTGAATCTTGTGTTTTAACCATAACTGCTTCAACACTAATATTCTTGGGCATATTATGTTTTTTCCTGCTAACCCCTCCAAATACAACCTCTAAGAACTAGTAGGGTCCAAGGAAAAGTGCTACAAGTTCCCCAAATCCGATCTACATTTCATGGACAATCACATTTCCCCCAAATGTCCTCCACATATTTGCCTTGGTGTATTGGAGTTTGAAAAATACATAGGATGCCACAAGTAATCCTAATCATAAGACTCAACTTTCCTAATGACTAGGAGGCCTTACAAATAAAAAAGCATCTTAACTTATGCCTAAAATTACTAAAATTTCCTATCCCAAATATGAAATTAGAAATTCTACAAAATTATAGGGCAACAAGGAAACCAACTTCCACTTCCAAAAATCTCTAAGACCTTATGGAGGACAAATACAAATTTTGAAATAAATTGTTGAAATTATGCTCTTGCATCAATAGCTACCAATGTATCGTTGTAGGCCACCCCCTTTAACAATAGTAATACCAATGTCCTTTACTAGCTAGAAGGAACTCCTTACATAATTCTCTCTTAGATCCCCTTAACCCATTGCAATCATTTTCTTTGATGCCTACCTAGTTGCAACCACATTAAGAAGCAATGTAGCATATTGTTGGTTGAGGATTTCGATAAGTATGTGATTTTGTTGACATCTTGTGACTGTCCCGTATGTGAATATATAAAATCTTGGATGCATGTCCCCCTGACACTATAACATGACTTAGTATTTCCTATCATACCTTGTCACTCCCTCCTCGAGACACCTAGAACTTGCTAACACTCCCTGTCACACACTCTTATTCATTCATTTATGAATTTTGACCTAGTGTGCCTCTGTTATGTTTTCCTGGCACTCCCTAACATTCCTTAGCACACATTGGCACACCTAGGCACTTGGAACAACTTTGTATGCTTCCCTAGCACTCTAACATGCCTTGGCACTTCCTAGAATATTGTGTCACTCCCTTCTTAACACACCTGGAACTGGCTTATACTTCATTTCCATGCATTTTAAACTAGTGCCCCCTTGTGTTTCCCTAACACTTGGCCCTCACACTCCCTAGCATGTGTTCATGCCACACCCTAGCACCTGCCACATCTTGGCATGCCTATCATGCCTTGGAACTGCCTAACATGTCTTAGTACTTCTACGAATTCCCTGACACACCTTGGTATTCCTTAGCTTTCATGTCGTCATAGATAACCTTGCTTTTTTTTGTGACTTGGGAACCCAACCAAGACATTGGAAAATCGATGTTGTGCCCAACCCAAAGTTTCCCTTTGTCTGAAACTACTTTGTCCAACCCTTTATGTAACCATAGGCTTACCTCCTACAAGTCTTATTCTGACCTTCTCCTAACACACTTTATCCTTGAGACACTTGAAATTCGTTGACACTACTTGGCACACACTCTTATTCATTCATTTCCATGCATTTTGACCTAGTTCCTCCTTGCAATGTCCTGGCACTCCTTAACATTCCTCAACATCCATTGACACTTTCTGGCATGTTTAAGCATGCCTTTTCATTCCTTGGCATGCATTGACACTTCTTAGTTATCATGCCCTCACAATTACCCTTACTTTTTTTGGAACTTGGGAACGCAACCAAGTCTTGCCTTGAATATAAAAATTTGACCAAGTTACGATTACTACAACTACATTGTGCCTTGTTCACCTAAGAAATGGCTATAACCCCTCACCCATTTAACCCCCTAAACTCTAAACCCCTAGCCCATTTAACCCCCTAAACCCTTAACCCCTAACCCCTTAAACCCTAATTCTCGACCCCTAACCCATTTAACCCCCTAAACCCCTAAAACCCTAACCCATTTAACCCTCAAACCCTAACCCCTAACCCCTAAAATACTTAAATACTAAATCCCCTAACCCCCTAAACCTCTAAACCCCTAACCCATTTAACCCCCTAAACCTCTAACCCCTTAACCCCTTAACCCTTAACCCCTAACCCCTAAAATCCTTAACTGCTAAATCCCCTAACCCCCTAAACCTCTAAACCCCTAAACCCATTTAAACCCATAAACCCTAAATGTCTAACCCTTAACCCCTAACCCATTAAGCCCTAATTCCCAACCTCTAACCCATTTAACCCCCTAAACCCCTAAAACCCTAACCCATTTAACCCCTAAACCCTAAACCTCTAAACCCTTAAGCCCGTAAACCACTAACACCTAAACCCCTAATCCCTTAACCCCTAAACCCCTAAACTGTTAACACTTAACCATTAACCCATTAACCCCTCAACCCTAACCCCTAAAATCCTTAACTGCTAAATCCACTAAGCCCTAAGCCCCTAATCCCTAATCCCTTAACCACTAGCTCATTATTCACCTAACCCCTAACTGTGCCTAAATCCCCTAACACCTAAGCCCCCAATCCCTAATCCCTTAACCAATAAATCATTATTCCTCTAACCCCTAAATGTGCATAAATCCCCTAACCCCTAAACCCCCAATCCATAACCCCTTAACCACTAACTCATTATTCCCCTAACCCCAATCCCTAATCCCTTAAATACTAATTCATTATGCCCCTAACCCTTAAGCCCCCAATCCCTAACCCCTTAACCACTAATGAGAATATACCACAATGGGCATGCACAAGAAGAAGAACCAAAGAAATCAAATTCAATAAAGGAAGCACAACCATCACTCCAAACTCGCTTCTCTAAAACACATACAACTGCAATAAATCCCACTGAAGCTTACAAATTTATCAAGCCCTAATTAACTTACTAACAAATTCAACAAGCCAACATGCTACAATTTGTTGAGTCACCCCCAAATCAATTAGTAATTATTGCATGAATGTACATTTGTTTGTAGTTTTATTTAAAAGGTTGAAATTCTCTCAAGAGCGTATAGAATATTTCCAAAAGTTAAAAAAATGGAAATTTTGCTTACCTCCACAAGGTATCATCACACTCGGATAGGTGAAAACATACAAGTTTAAATCTTCTACCTCTAAGTCTCAATGGCACTTCAACATGTCAATAACATGCTTGCAACAATGCTTAATGAGTTTTGTCTATTGGCTAAAGATATGTACATCCATCCATCCAAAAATAAACATCTCAATCAATCCAACACCATAAATTGTGCTAAATAGTTCATCATGTTATTTCAAATATTACAATATTTTCTTATATAATTAGCTCACATATTCCTTGAATATTTGAAAGCAAAACTACCTTAGCACAATATACCAGAAAGATTTGTACTCTAAAAGACAAAAAAGACAACAAACTAAAATAGGAACTTTAACTCTAATCCAGACACTTCATTCTTAGCAACATGATATCTAATGAAGATGATATGTGGAAAATAAGGCTTCATATATTGTCTATCACATGTCAAACCGAGTGAACAAACACATGCATAGAAAACATCAGAAATAGGGTTCATAGATCGACTTGTATTATATGGTTTCAAACCCTTCTTGTCTCCTTCAAGGGGGTTTCTGGAGGTCTTAAAAAAGACTTCCTTTTGCTAACCAAATGGATTTTTTCTTTCACACATGTATGGAAACGTACTTTTGAAATCATATTGTAATAGATTCATAAGGTGATATTATTGGTATTAACTACACCTTATTTGGAGACATTATTTTTATTGTAGGGGTTGGTACCTTTCTATTGGATGTGGTTGGTGATGTGAAGACTACTCAACCTCTAGTAAAGATTCATACTAACTCTAACAAGCTTATGGATGATTTTTTACAAAGGGAGACCCCTCTAAGCTTAACTCATTGGATTCTTTGTTTGTTCATGCTAATTATTGTTCTCAACTTTCCTTCTCCAAAGGGTTGAGACTATTTGCTTCATTTATTTTACATGGCCCAGTGAAAGAAGAAGAATGGAGATTGTCTCCACATCTTTTCCATTTTGCTAAGTTACAAAAAAAGAGTCAAATTCTATAGCCAATAGACTAATAGTCTCTTGATACACCTTTAGTGAGCTAGGCATAGCTCTCACCTATCACTGTAGCTCAACGAAATGACATATAATAGCTCCAATACACCATTATAAATGGATTATTTGTGAATTTGTTGTTAAATGATTGCCTCCAAATGTTCAATTCTCATGAATTTTGGGAGAGGGGGGTCTTTTGGTGTATTAAGCGAGGCAAGAGGACATAAGGGTAGCATGGATGGGTAGAAGTGAGAGGTTCGAGCATGGTTTACTGAGATCTATAATCCTAACATTAGAGAATGAGAAGGAGCCTTAGGGCCTTATGGCATAGGGGCTAGGGGACCTATAGGTAAGGCAATGAGAGAAATTGATAGGGGAACCCCCAATAGTTGTGACAAGGGGATTAGGGGCCACATTATCACAACCCATATGCACTTAACCCATAACCACTAAAGTCCCTATCCCTTTAACCCCAAAGGCACAATCCCTTAATCCCTACGCCCATAACTCATAACAAATTAACCCCTTGATCCCTTAAACCCAAAGCCATTAACCCCTTAACCCCTAACCACTAACTTAGAATCCTTGAACCCCATAAACCCTAATCCCATATCCTCTTAAACCTTGACCCTTAACCCATAACCCCTAACCCCTAAACTCATTAACCCCTAACCCCTTAACCTTCTGACACCTAAATAACATAACCCTTAGGCACTTAACCCCTAAATCCTCTGACATGTAAGCCCTTGATGGTTAATATTATCCCATAAATCCCTTAACCACTAAGCCATTAACCTCTAACCCTTAAACCCCCTAATCTCTAAATCCCATAAGCCCTAACCCTTTACCCTTTACCCTTAACCCCTTGCTCCTAAACCCTTAAACCCATTAACTCCTAGAACCCCTTATCCTTTATCCCAAACCATATGTGCTCCAATGCTAATATTCTTGGGCATATTATGCTTTTCCTGCTAACCGCTCCAAATACAACCTCTAAGAACTAGTAGGGTCCAAGGAAAAGAGCTACAAGTTCCCCAAATCCGATCTACATTTGATGGACAATCACATTTAACTCAAATGTCCTCCACATATTTGCCTTGGTGTATTGGAGTTTGAAAAATACACAGGATGCCACAAGTAATCCTAATCATAAGACTTAACTTTCCTAATGACTAGGAGGCCTTAAAAATAAAAAAAATAAACATCTTAACTTATGCCTAAAATTACTAAAATTTCCTATCCCAAATATGAAGTTAGAAATTATACAAAATTATAGGGCAACAAAGAAACCAACTTCCTCTTCTATAAATCTCTAAGACCTTATGGAGGAAAAATACAAATTTTGAAATAAATTGTTGAAATTATGCTCTTACAACAGTAGCTACCAATGTATCCTTGTAGGCCACCCCCTTTAACAATAGTAATACCAATGGCCTTTACCTAGAAGGAACTCCTTACATAATTCTCTCTTAGATCCCTTTAACCCATTGTAATGATTGTCATTGATGCCTACCTAGTTGAAAGCACATTAAGAAGCAATGTAGCATATTCCTGGTTGAGGATTTCCATAAGTATGTGATTTTGTTGACATCTTGTGACTGTCCCGTATGTGAATATATAAAATCATTTTTTTTTTACCAGTTTAAGGATTGATACCATCAAGTGTGTGCGCTAACATGGATGGAACACTAACTGCATGTTGTATATATTGTAATGTAAACGAATAATCTCTTCTGGAAAAGGCTCCACTCATAATGCCATTTTGCAAATGCTTGCACTCAATAATCGTGGTCAGATTTTAAGGTGCCATGTTCTCGTAAGGGTAAACCTACCTATCCATCTCTTTAAACGCACACATCACACATGTTGGCTTGATCTTGTGCTTGTTGTGGGGAAAATTTTGTTGCTGTGGAGCCCCCAAATTAGATTTATTTGGGTTGAACCTGATTTGAATAGCTCTGAATGACCTCAAATTACCCTTGCTGTTACACCATTTTTTGGTCATCTAACCTTTTATCATTAGATGGACCCAAGTACACCATGTAAGACCAATTTTACCCTAAGTAAAATTTCTTTCACTATGTAAAATAACTTAATAAACCACATTTATTAGGTTGTTTATGGTCTAAACAGGAAACCCCAAAAGGAAATATTAAACAAACCTATTTTGTTTAATTTTCGTCATGGAATAATTAATTAAACCATAATTTAATTATTATTCCTAGTCATGTTTAACCCAAAAACAAAGAAATTAATGAGATAAACCTTTATTTATCTTATTATTTTCTAGGAATAATTATTTAATTCTTATTTAGATAATATTCCTTGTTAAATATGACCAAATCACCCACAAATAATTAAATAAATCATTATTTATTTAATTATCCTTCAACCACTTCCTTAAAAATATAAATAAATCATTTATTTATTTATTATTAACAAATAAAGGGATTTGAACCAAGTCAAATACTTTTTCCCTCCAACAAATATAATAAAATATTCCATAAAGGGTGGATCTAGATTTGGTTAACATTATTTTAATCATGCACCAAGATCTAGAATGACCCAATATTTTGTTATAAATAGGAGGGTTTTTCCTACCATTCTTCACCTTTTGTTGCCTATTAGATCACTCTGGATCTATACACTTGGTCACATTCTACATTATTTGATGTGTGAGCTCCCTTTGAGTTCTATCTTTGTCTGGGTTTTCTACACCAACAAGAGAGAGAGATTCTAGATCTGAAGTGCTGAGGACTTCCAAGAACCCATACCATTGAGGAGAATTGGATACGCCTTCTTGTTTTCCTCCCAAGTGCCCTTAATACAAAAATTCTTTCAAAAATTGTTCTTGTCTTGTCTATTGGATATATGGAGCAAACCCTTCTTTTTACTGCTTAATGTCTTTCTATGCATAGATCTGGTTTTTTGCAGCTCTTGTCTTGATCAACTAATTGCAGATCTGAAGATATTGGCAGGCACTTTTGATGTTAGGGCTATTAGTTATGCGTAGCTAAAGTGGTCTTTTTTCGTACACATCGACAAAGGATTCATACTAACACTTGCCTTGACTGCGCAATCCTCATTGGCATCTCCAATGGATGTGTGATGCATTGGATGCATCAACATAGTCACAACTGATAGTCACACTGCCCTTTCACCTATCTCTCCACTGAGTCTCCACTGGAACTCCCACGCAAGTAGTTAACTGCTGTCTCTGTTCAGTTGATTAATGAGTTATTAATTGTGAATTAATTTAACTAATTGATTCACTTCACTCCCACTAATGTATCAATCAGGTAGAAATAGACACAATTAGTTCAATTGAGTTTAACTCCAAGGATGTAGTTAAACTGAAACAAACTCCATGAACTACTTCACCAACTCCATCATAACTCTGCCACTTGAGTCCTGACTTGAGTCCTCCATGCATGAACACCAGTAAACCCTAGGAATAGTGTAATACCTTCAGCGAGCTGATCTACCACACCTGTTAACTGAAATTAAGTGCTCCAAGAGAATAAGTTGTTATTTAGGGTCTAATTATTACTAAGAGCTAATAATAATCGACACTTCTATTTTTAGATCAACGATCTATAAATAGACTTCACCTAATATGTATAAAAATAGAAATCCATCTATTTTTCCAACTTGACCAACCATCCACAAATATCATCCTGCAACTTTCGAAATATGGTCTCCATGTCTAAAAATAGACTTGCGCCAAAAATAGCCCGCGGGCCCACTTAGTGAAGGCGACTCTTTTCACTAAGCTCATCATCTTGTTGAATCTCAACACCTAGAACTCGCTAACACTCCCTGTCACACACTCTTATTCATTCATTTATTAATTTTTACCTAGTGCTATGTTATGTTTTCCTGGCACTCCCTAACACTCCTTAGCATGCATTGGCACACCTTGGCACTTGGAACATCTTTGTATGCTTCCCTAGCACTCTAACATGCCTTGGCAGTTCCTAGAATACTGTGTCACTCCCTTCTTAGCACACTTAGAATTGGATGATACTTCATTTCCATGAATTTTAAACTAGTTCTCCCTTGTGTTTCCTTGACACTTGGCCCTCACAATCCCTAACATGTATTCATGCCACACCTTGGCACCTACCACATCTTGGCATGCCTATCATGCCTTGAAACTATCTAACATGTGTTAGTACTTCTATGAATTCCCTGACACACCTTGGTATTCCTTAGCTTTCATGCCGTCATAGATAACCTTACTTTTTTTGCGACTTGGGAACCCAACCAAGTCATTGGAAAATAAATGTTGTTCCCAACCAAAAGTTTCCCTTTGTCTGAAACTACTTTGTGCAACCCTTTATGTAACCATAGGCTTACCTCCTACAAGTATTATTTTTGCCTTCTCGTAACACGCTTTATCCTTGAGACACTTGAATTTCGTTGACACTACTTGGCACACACTCTTATTCGTTCATTTCCATGCATTTTGACCTAGTTCTCCCTTGTAATGTCCTGGCACTCCCTAAAACTCCTCAACATCCATTGACACTTTATAGCATGTGTTAGCATGCCTTTTCATTCCTTGGCACACACTGACACTCCTTAGTTCTCATGCCCTCACAATTACCCTTACTTTTTTGGAACTTGGGAACCCAACCAAGTCTTTCCTTGACTATAAAAACTTGACCAAGTTATGTTTACTACAACTAGATTATGCATTTTTCACCTAATAAATGGCTATAACCCCTCGTCCATTTAACCCCCTAAACCCTAAGCCCCTAACTCATTTAACCCCCTAAACCCTAAACCTTTAAACCTTTAACCCCTAACCCCTTAAACCCTAATTCCTGACCCTAACCCATTTAATCCCATAAACCCCTAAAAACCTAACCCATTTAACCCCCTAAACCCCTAAAATCCTAACCCATTTAACCCCCAAACCCTAACCCCCAAAACCTAACTCCTAACCCCTTTAACCCCTAACCGCTAAAATCCTTAACTGCTAAACCCCCTAAACCTCTAAACCCCTAACCCATTTAACCCCCTAAACATCTAACCCCTTAACCTCTAACCCCTTAACCCCTTAACCCCTAACCCCTAAAATCCTTAACTGTTAAATCCCCTAACCCCCTAAACCTCTAAACCCCTAAACCCATTTAACACATTTAAACCTCTACCATTCATCAATCAACTTTATCTGGGCCTCAATGTGTGTTCTGTAGCGATCAACTACATTTTGTCATTCCTCCCATACTCCCAAATGCACCTTTACCTTGTTATATTCTAGGTATCAAAGGGAGCTTAAATCAAGTAGGTAGGTTAATAAAGCATTCGAATAACGAAGAAATGCACTAATTGGTTGAAAACAATTTGAGTCCAACCTCTTAGCTATTGAGGGTGAACAAACATCCTACACATAGAGCTAACAATCCCCCTTGGGCAGGGAGGAAAATTTGAGTCCAACCTCTTAGCTATTGAGGGTGAACAAACAGCCTACACATAGAGCTAAAAATCCCCCTTGGGCAGGGAGGATGGCAAGTGAAATGCCTACACTTTACAGCACTGAATTTAATGATTCCAAGTAGGTCCTTGTTTTCAGATTGTGGTTGTAATTTTTTCACAGAAACTTCCCTCTAATCCCTGTATCTTAAGCTACCAAAAGGCATAAATATTGCATTGAAGCACAATTTCAGTGTTGTGTTTTTTGAAAGTCCAGTTCAGTAGGCAGTGAAGCAATAATGCAATAGGAACAATGTAATGCATTGAACGCAACAATAAACGTCATCAAACCTCTTTTCCTCTATATTATGGGTTTTGTGAAGCAGGCAGTGGTATAGCATGCCTTGCAATGTTACCTAGCAAGTCCATAATATTTACAACCTGCTCCATGGATTTCATGTTGCCTAAATGCCTCTTAAGCCCTTGGATACACTTTTTTGTGTCAAATTTAACCTAAATTTCACCTCTACATCTTGCATGAGGGAGCCAAGAGTATCATGGAGTCCTTCCATCACTATATTATAAAGTGCCTCATTGATGGAGGAATGCATGTTTGACATGGAATTTCCCTAGTAAGGCAATATAACAATGAGTAGAAAATTTTGGTATCCATGAAAGTTTGGGAAAGAGTGCATTCCCCCTATAGGATGCAAAGCTTCTGGATAGGGTTAGATTTCAACATTACTTTGGGACTCCCTTCAGAGCTTATCCTATATAAATTATTCTACCATTTATCAATAAAATTTATCTGGGCCTCAATGTGCATTCTGTAGCAATCAAATACATTTTTTCATTCCTCCCATACTCCCAAATGCACCTTTACCTTGTTATAGTCTAGGTACCAAAGGGAGCTTCAATCAAGTAGGTAGGCTAATAAGGCATTCGAATAAAGAATAAATGCACTAATTGGTTGAAAACAATTTGAGTCCAACCTCTTAGCTATTGAGGGTGAAAAAACATCCTACACATAGAGCTAACAATCCCCCTTGGGCAGGGAGGACAATTTAAGTCCAACCTCTTAGCTATTGAGGGTGAATCCATAAATAGCTAAGAGGTTTCATCCATAAATATGTTTTATATTTTTAACATAAATAACTGAATCCTTAGAGGGCATCTCTGACCCAATAATACTAGCCGATCTCACATCTAGCAAGTTTGACTTACAAGCACCACAGAATCAAATTCAGAGCCAAGTTAACTTAGCTCAGTAGCTGGACAAGAAAAGAGAACTTTTAGTTAGTAGTACATAGGAAATATTTTCTTGACTTACAAGCACTACATAATCAAATTCAGAGCCAACCTAACTTAGGGCTGGACAAGAGAAATTTGAGTCAGTGGTACACTGAATTACTTAGCCATATTTTCTACTATTGGTTAGACCCACCATAGAGATTGTTAACTGTTTCAAGATGGCGTTAAGCAATCTGAAATCAATTAAACATATGCTAGCGGTAGGTGTTTCAAATCGTTCACTTCTCTAATGTTAATACAATCACTGATCTAGGATGTACTGCACTGAAGGACACTGCCCCATTGAGAGGTTAATTTTTTTAACACTCTCATAACAATAAGATTGCTACATATTCACAGAATCTGTAATTGAAATAAATGTACTTATTTTATTTTTTCTGAATCTAATTATTTTAGAAAATATATCTTGTTTGAGTCATATCAGCCTTTAGTAGCATTTGAATTTCAACCTTTGAACATAAAAACCATCACAATCTAAGCCATCATGTTTTTATGTAAAGAAGTGAGAAACACTTTCCAGCATAGATAGAAGAAATATAGTTAAATATTTTTTTTAAATTTTAAAAGATAAAATAAAAAGAATAATGAAAAAAGTTTAATGGAATGATATGCATACCAGTAATACTTTATTATCAGAATTATCGCCAAAAGTCATTCTCAATATTTTTCTATGATATTTGAGCCTGAAAAACCTAAATTCCACAGAAGCCAACTGATCTCCCAGACATAGGTTACCACCATAAAATTTGAGTAGCAAAATATATAACATCGATAACAACTCCAACTATCATAACCTATAAGCACTTAACCCATAACCACTAAAGTCCCTATCTCGTTAACCCAAAAGCCATAATACCTTAACCCCTCCACTCATAACTGATAAAAAATTAACCCCTTCATCCCTTAAACCCCAAGCCAATAACCCCTTAACCCCTAACCCCTAACTTAGAATCCTTGAACCCCATAAATCCTAATCCCATATCCTCTTAAACCTTGACCCTTAACCCTTAACCGTTAACCCCTTAACCCGTTGACTTCTAAATACCACAACCCTTAGGCACTTAACCCCTAAATCCCCTAAACTATAAGCTCTTGATGGCTAACCATTGACCCCTAATGTGCTTAATGATCCAGATCTTTGGGGGAGGCCCCCAAGATCTAAAAATTTGAAATGGATCTGACAAGATCTGCAAAATTAGAATGCCAGAAAAAAAAAAGAGAACACAAAGCAAATAAAACCATAAAGAAACTTTTTTTATTAAAACAGAGAATAACTGTAGAAGTTACATTGTGGTGGACAAATCTGTCCTTTTATAAAGTGAGGCTTCTTATTTATAGCCCTTTTTTGAGATACAATACCATAGGTGGATACCATGGGCCAATACCATGGGTAGATACCACTTACAATACCATGGGTAAATCCCGTCTGTGGATGAATACCATGGGTGGATACATACCATGAGTCACTTACAATATCATGGGTGAAAAATATCATGGGTGGATGAATACGATGGGTCGATGCCATTTACAATACCATAGGTAAATTCCATGGGTGGATGGATAACATGGGTAAATGAATACCATGGGTTGATGCCATTTTCCATTCGGATCACTTAACCACTAAGCCATTAATCTCTAACCCTCAAACCCCCTAGACCTCAACCCCCTAATCCCTAACCCTTTACCCTTTACCCTTAGCCCCTTACTCCTAAACCCTTAAACCCCTTAACTCCTAGAACCAATTATCCTTTATCCCAAACCATAGGTGCTCCAACACTAATAGTTTTGGGCATATTATGATTTTTCCAGCTAACCACTCCAAATACAACCTCTAAGAACTAGTAGGGTCCAAGGAAAAGAGCTACAAGGTCCCCAAATCTGATCTACATTTTATGGACAATCACATTTCCCCCAAATATCCTCCACTTATTTTCCTTGGTGTATTGGAGTTTGAATAAACTTATGAAGAAATGCAATCCCAATCCACAATTTGTTGGTGAGTGATAGAGAGATAATTACCCCATAGATGAAGGCCTTTGAGATGAGATGATTGGGAGGCCGATTTGATATATCTTCCCAAGCCTTCTGTATCCATGATGAAAATAAAGGGAGACATGGGATCTCCTTTCCTAATACTTCTAGATGGATTAAAGGTTTTGGAAGTGGATCCATTGATCATGATCGAAAATATCGTCGAAGAAATGAGGGAGGAGACACAACTAATACATCTGGAATCGATACCATAAGCCTTCAAGATACTATGGAGGTAGGACCAACTAAGGGGATCATAGGCTTTGGTTAAGTCTAGCTTGATCAACATACCAAGAATTTTAAGTTTGTTAAGAGAGAGGGAAACTTCCTGGGAAGTGATGATTCCATCCAAAATTTGGAAGCCTTTAATAAAACTAGTTTGTTTTGGAGATATGAGACTGGGAAAAAGTGGTTTTATCATTTTCACCATAATGGTGGAGATAATTTTATAAATGACATTACAAATGGAAATATGGATAATTTTATAAAGTACATTACAACCATTTACATACCCATTCTCATTCTGGACACAAATATTCTCATTTGGAGTGTAGACATTCTCATTTGGAGCATAGCATTTTCATTTAGGACACATACATTCTCATTTGGAGCATATCCATTCTCATTCGGGACTTCCAATGCTTAAGCATGTTGCCTTATCAATGTGAATCACAAAAAATTTTAATCTCCAACATCTACAATCTAAAGGAGATAATACCAAACAATGCTCTTAGAAAAAGGTCAATCATAGGCTCTTTATAATGGAGGCATGATTTCCTTACATATCATCCCATTTTATACTGTATTCAAGCACCACCACTCCCTCCACTATCCAATTTGTCTTCACTATTTCCTTGCTTTGCATGGAAACATAATAAGCCAACAATTTTCTCAACATGCAAAGAATTAAATAAGGATTTGTATAAATTATGTGGCCATTTAGCTATATACCTGTGTACTTTTCCATATAGTTGGGTTGATCCTTACCATTTATTTCCTAACTATAGTGTGCCATGCTATAGTAGTTTCTACAACTCTAAAGAATGAGAGAGATATAACCCTTCCTTACTCGCATGATGTGTTAAACACCATAAACCCCTTCTTAAACCATCAAGTCATGTATTTACTTCTCTAGTTAAAGCTCGATCTAAAAATTTGAAATGGATCTGACAAGATCTGAAAAATTAGAACGCCAGAAAAAAAAAGAGAGAACACAAAGCAAATAAAACCATAAAGAAAATTGTTTTGTTACTGTAGAAGTTACATTGTGGTGGACAAATTTGTCCTTCTACAAAGTGAGGCTTGTTATTTATAGCCTTTTTTTGAGATACATTACCATAGGTGGATACCATGGGCCAATACCATGGGTAGATACCACTTACAATACCATGGGTAAATCCCATCTATGGATGAATACCATGGGTGGATACATACCATGGGTCACTTACAATATCATGGGCGAATAAATATCATGGGTGGATGAATACGATGGTTCGATGCCATTTAAAATACCATGGGTAAATTCCATGGGTGGATGGATAACATGGGTAAATGAATACCATGGGTTGATGCCATTTTCCATTCGGATCAAACTCTTAATGGTCTAACAATTTTTTTTTTTTTTAGCATCTCCAGTCCTAGATTGTTTTTAGGTTGGTGATGGTAACTCAAACCATTACTCTTGGAAATATCCTCTCATTTGTGGTCTCCTTTCTTCTATTGATTAAATGTTGTTATGATGGATAGGGTGTTAAATTAGTAAAGTTATGGTTTCCTTATAATATTATATGTTTATGCATATTTTCAATATTCTAACACCATTGTTTTGGAAATAACAGTTTAATTCAATGATGGATTGGCATGATTACAAAGTGAAACGAAATGATATTTATAGACATTACTAATTGAAATGATTTTTGAATCTATTTTCAATTGGCATGAAGAATTTATGCATAACTATCTAAAATGTAATTTATAGCAATGTAGAGATCAAGAATATCAATCACCATTTCAAGCAAAAATTTTATGTATGAATTGGAAATGAAGTGATTCAAAATGGTAATCTAGATTTCAAGGGGCATCAAACCCATAATTTTTTTTTAAAAGTACCTTCTTTTGGTCCCTCAACTTATAATTGTTTTGATTATCACATCATACCTTGCATTTGAATGGTAAATCTTGGCATGGAATGAAAGAATAATCCATATATTACAAATATCAAAATTTCCACAATATCACACGTGTATGGTGGTTTGGTTAAATGGCAAATTGTTTAAATAACCAACTAGAAACACATGCCCACATGTTGCTAGGGGTTATTAAGATAAACCATCCTGCATGCTGCCATTAGGATCGACTATTCTCTATTTTCCATCTGTTCAATATGTTGTGTCGTATTCCACATAGTAGAGTGCCAAACTATAATACATGAACACTTTGTCATATTCCACATAGTAGAGTGCCAAACTATAATACATGAACAATTTGTCATATTCCACATAGTAGAGTGCCAAACTATAATACATGAACAATCTCTCATATTCCAAATAGTAGAGTGCCAAACTATAAATCAATGTTAGTTTTCCTTGAAAATGAAAATACCTTTTTAAATGGAAACAATAGAGAAGTACAATATACTTTTTAATTCTTACATCTGAATCATGGAATCCTATAATTGAAGATTTATTTATTTATCGATATTATCAACAATGTGGGTATACCTAAGCTATTTTTCTTGGACTAATGTTTCAGACAATCCTCAACTGAAATAGAAAAATATGTCCCATTTGAAATGACTAGATCTTGAAGTAGAACAAGAAGGATAGTCACGTTCACTTTCGCAACAATATTCTCCTTCTCAATCCAATCAAGAGCAAGTAGTTCATAAAAAACATCTCCATGTAATCTTCCCAACTCCACTGCTAGGTCTCCTCCACAACCCTTTGGCATTTTTGCTCAACAAAACCAAAATCATCAGTAAAGACAACAATGCAAAATTAAACATCAAATGCCTCATCAACAACATCAAACGCCGACCCCTCCTGAAGTGCAATAAAATAAAAAGGAAAATGGATACTACTGGAAATGGTAGAGTTATTATCGATTCTGGAGCCTCTGTGCCTCGTTTGGCCAAGTCTTCTTATACTGCAATGAGGGTTGGTTTCAAGGCAGGGACTGGTAACCTGAAATCTGTAGGTGGGTTTTCTCTGTTTGATACCGACTATGATTTATTGGGGCTAAAAACTATGAAAGTACCAACTGCGGTCTTTCATTTCTAGTGTTGATTCGATGCCTCTCTGCAAACAGTCATTCAATTTAAGGGAACCAATATTCATGTCAGATGCTGTTAACTCAGAGGCATTCCAAAGTGTTTTTCAAACCTTTGCTTCATGGATTTAATTTAAATGGAATGAACTGCTTGTTGAGGAAAGTCTATAACTATATTATTGCAAGAACCTATATAAATGCGATATATTATTACTTGTGGTCTGGTCTCTTATGTTAGAAAAAATGATGTCCCCTATAATGTCCTGTAAAATTTGTGGGGGGGGGGATCTTTCAAAACATCCCCTCATCCCTGTAACTTGGTGGAGCATTGAAATTGTCATAAGCCTGATGGTGCAACAAGGTATTGTAGATTTAACCTAATATAATTTACTGTGCAATTAAACCATGTATGGATACCATTTACAGAATGTAAATACACTGGATGGAGCTAAATGAAGAGTACAAAAAACATGATACTTACATACAAGGTTAGGAGCACTCGCCCAGTTTAACATCAGAATCACTCAGTTTAACATTAGAATCACTCTCCATATTATCGATATGTGCTGGCTCACTAGCACAATCTTCAGCAATTTTGGTGTAACTTATAGCGCCACCACCAGAGATAGACAATACATTATCTGAAATTACTTTCTCTTTTACTCCAAATTCAGTCTGATGTTGCATATCTTCTATGCAAGTGACAGACTCTCTATGTGTACATTATTTTTCTCCTGTGACTTCATCCTTTGGTATTTCTTTCTTTCATAGCTACTTATATAACATATCAGTTCCTGGAAAGACCATTAGATTGAGATTTCTAATTTCCTGCTTATCTGAATCTTCCAGGGGGTTGAAGCTAAAGGCTGCATTCCATGTTGGCAACAGATTAGGTATTGCTGGTAAAACTAGCTTTTCCACTTGGAGTGATGCTAACATCTGCTCAATTGCCTTCACCAAGCGGCGACACATTCCTTGGCGTCGAAAATGATGACGATTTCCTATAAGAGGCATCTCTTCTAAGCATCTTCCATAAATTTTGATTGATGCAATAGAAATAAATTCACATCTTTCTCCAATACCATAGTGTAGAAGCCTTTATAGTTCAATTAATTGAAATTTGACCAACAGCTAAACACAACATCTGAGACCATGTCTATGTTTTTCCATGGATCTATTATAGGCACAAAAAATTCATCCATAACAATATGAGAAATCATGTGAGACCAACTTTGCATTGCAATCTGCCATCTTAGCTATGCTCAGCCCCTGTGTCGATGACATTTTTTGATCTTCATCAAAATGCCTAAGAAGACTCCAGGAATAGCCCCCTTCAAGGGCATTTGGAACCCCAAGGAGGGACTCGAGGCCTGAAGAGACCTTCTCACGGGCCTATCCACAAAAGGAAGAGCCCATTGAAAAATATCTTTCTGAGCTGATGCCTCTCATATGAAGACACTTTTTGTGATATTCATGTTCGCACTGTTCACAGAAAAGAACAGCTGCGCTTTTCCCACCTAGATTTTCACCAACATATGTTAAGAATTTACCGCAGCAATAAAAACAAGAATTTACTGAGAGATAAATAAAAATTTACTGAGAGAAATAAATACAAAGAGGCCAACAACAAAGCACAAACATTAACACAAATATTTAACTGGGAAAACCCCAAACTCCGGGGAAAAACCCAACCAATGAAATTTCATTAACCATTGGCCAAAACCCTGACCAATCCGGCCAAGTGAGCCTTCATCGCTCACCTCCAGGCCTACATTACAATGAAGTCTTTCCAGCCTTTTTATAACCTCCATTAGATGCAATACCATGGGTTGAAAACCATGGGTGCACAATACCATGTGCCCCAAAACCACTACCATTTACCCTAGTCAACTTTGACTCTATCCCGAGTCAAGTTTACCTAACAATTCCCCCCTTAAACTTGACTTGGGGATTATTGACTAAATCCAGCCAAACTTGCTAGATGAGACAACCTCGCTCACTCTAGCTCTTCCCCCCTCAAATTTTTTACCCTGGGTAATTGTTAACTTGACATCCCCCCTATCACCTAGGTCTAACCCAGACTTTACCAGTGATTTACCTAGGGGTACGCATGCCATACTAGGTCTTACAGCAGTATGCCCATTTACATGTAATAAAATTAACTCCAATATATATATATTTTTGTTTCATTGTTGTTGTCCTTTGTGTAACCATTCTTTTACATTCATTCATGATGTCCTCTCCAAAGAGGACATCATAGTTATACATCAATTCCCATATAAAAAGAAACCATATACCGGATTACATGGGTCACTAGCCTTTGTAACCGCCAGTCTTCTAGGAATTCTCTTCAGATACATGGTTCATTAATTTATCCACGTGCTCGTATCCTCTCTCATTCAAAACATTTGATTGACACATTCTGTCAAACACTTTTCTCTCGCAGCTAATGGTTTTCTATTCTAGCACATATTCTCTCCTTATGCTTTCATCTTTCATGGATATTGTTGTGTCTCAATCTAGTCTCCTAAACTGAGTTCATTTAATTGTCAACCAGGATTTGTAAACTGCTGAAGTGAAATGTACCATATGTACCTAGGTGCTTGTTTCCTAGTGCGTTGTGTGTAGTGTTTTGTGATGTTTTGGTCTTTATGTTGATTTATGATGTTTTTGGTCTTTTGAAGTTTTGTGTTTACAATGAAAGTGCCTAGGAAACTAATGAAAAGAAATTGGTGGTCAAAAACACAGTTGAGCCTAATGTATGGAATGGAAAATGTAATCAAAAACACTGAAGTAACATCTAAACTATGACTGAATAGAAACAAGAGCTTGATGATGACTTCTTAAACAAATGACACAAACTAGACTTTGAGAAATGATCACTAAATATGCAAGTTTTCTAACTAGACAGTTAGACATTAATCATAATGCAACATTCTATTCTAAGCTCATCTATTCCATGACTAATTCCTAGTTCTATTCTGCAATTTCAATTGAAGGTCACAGAGTCTATACTCCAAGAGTTATTGGTTTCTTTTCAGGGTAGTTCTGTTGAGGAAGAGCTCTGTTTATGGTGAGGAATTTGCAGAGATATTTCAGACCTTATAATGATGTTATCTTCTGTTCCTAAGGTTATGGATCACTGGTGGTTTTCAGAACAAAAAGATATTTGTAAATAATGAAGGCTGTCTTATGAATCCTATCAACTAAAGTGATCTACTGTGCAAAGGGTGACAATGTGACTATGAGATGTAAGTGAAATGAATTAATTTAAACATGAGCTTAAGATGCTTCTAAACTAGAACAATGTTAAACTATAAGCCATCATCAAACTTGAAATGAAGTAGCTAGACATGAATTAAATGCAAAATGAGACTCCGGAGCGTTCTAACTAACATGCATTATTCTATGAAGTTACACAATCTGTTTGTTCATCATTAGTGATATTTTGGAAAAGTTCCTTCTTGTGGAAGAGGTAGAACAGTTCTGACTGTGTAATTGTATGCAATTGAAAGCAAATGAACTGAAAGCAAATGAAAAACTAAGTTGTCACATCACGGTCATATCTTGAACTTCTTAAGGATGTCTTGGAAGAATTTCTTCTTGTGGAAGAGTGATTAGGACAAGTGCAACCGTGATAGTGAAGACTAAAAACTACAACTAATTCCTACAATACTATAGCTATTCATCATTCGTTGTTATGATCTGTTGGAAGAATGTCTTCTTGTGAAAGAACTGGAATGAATATAACTACAGTATCTAGTTAAAAGCAAATACAAATTCAACTCCTATCCTACGGTACCATAGTCATTAAACATTCATCATTTTAGTCTATTGGAAGAGTGTCTTCTTGTGGAAGAACTGGAACGAATATGACTACAGTAGCTAGTTAAAACAAATACAAATTTAACTCATATCCTACAATACCATAGTCATTTAAACATTCATCATTTTAGTCTATTGGAAGAGTGTCTTCTTATGGAAGAACTAGAATGAGTACGACTACAGTAGATAAAACAAAACAACTACTAATTCAAATGCAGAACGTAAAGACAGCTAGGAAAAACTTATCTAGTTTACGCAAAAGAAATCCGTGCAAGGGGCAGGGGCCCTCTACCACTTGACGGCATTCAACTCAAATTAAATCACGCCTTCAAGATAATTTTGTCTGCTCCATTAACGATGCAATAGTTTGAACATAATGCTCTGTGTCTTCAAAGACGTAACACAAAGTTTACACAAAATCTAGCAGCAAATCTAACACAAAATTTCTAACTAAGCTCTCGGCCTACTCAAGAGTTTATAAAGTAAATGCAAGTAACAATAATTACAATAATTTAGGAATGATGTCTTTCCTTATCCGAATCATCTTAGGAGTCTTTAAGGTGGCTGCGTGAAGGAGAAAAGACACCTGGACTGAGACAGTCCTAGTAGGAGTCTTCCTTCACAAATGTGTTCCCACGTGCATAACCGTACCCAGAATTCATTTCCTCTTCCATGACGAGCAACACACCATGTAGGCACGACGTGGATCATGCCCATATGCGTTTTTCCTCAAGAGGCCACCCGGAACATACTCAAACATAAAGGTAGCTGCAGAATCGCCGGTTAGCTACGGAATGCCTGCATTCTGCAGCTAGTTCCGGTCAAAATGCTTAACAATGGCAACAATCACAAAATTCAACAAGTCAGTCATGTAAACCATTCTAGAAGTAATTTTAACTATTTTTATTGATCAATTGGGTTTAAAATGGAAATGGACAAGGGAAAAATGAGGTAAAATGAGGTGAAGGAAAGCACAAATTTGAGGCTCAACAGATATACCCTAGCCCATTTTCCATGTCGATACACCACACTCCACTACTCATATTCCTATTGCATATCTGTCCTGACATAGAACACATGGAGATGTGATATCACTATACCTTTGCACACCCTTCTGCAATCTAAACAAGAGTAATCAAAACAGCATGGCGCTTTCGCCAATCAGGATCTGAAAAATACCCTGGAAGCAACTTCACTGCAACGGGAATAATAGCTTCCCCTCCTAGAGCCATAGCAAGTCGATCCAAGCACTCCTGCTGCTATCTTTCACGGCAATGAATGATCAAATAAATTCACTTCTTCGCCCAATCCAGACTCTTTCTCTTTTTGTTCATGCTATGAATAATTACTGATCTTGATCCACATTTTTAGATCTATGTTTGCTCACATCCATGCCCTGCATCTTCATTTTACACTCGTACTTGCACCTCCGCAAACTTTTCTTTCTATACCTCTTTCCCTTTGCTTGCCCTTGCTGATGAACCACCTACCTCATGATTAGTTTCATGGCCACAAGCTCCTACCGGTCTAGCTTCTTTGCGACCTGCTCTTATAGAATGCCATCGTCCTTGGAAATCATGGTAGCCGAATATAACTTCATTAATCGAAAGCAGGCCTTCAAGTTTGTCCAAGACTATTACAAATTGTCTTGTCGTATCTCTCTACGGGGTTCTCAAAAGGAAGATATTACATCATCAATCTAGACATGTACGTAGGCAATGAAACTTCTTTAAAAATAAATACACAGTCAAATGTTGACATCACCTAATTTTCCAACACTCTTTGACTCACAGGAATAGCCGATCCCGTCAGCCCTTAACTCGTGCTACTCCAATGCCGCGATCCCCAGCGAGAGTGTTGATCAGATTCAACGCGGAGAGAACGTGACTATGACTGCGTTCAACGTAGGCTCCTCTTCCAACAGCCTGCACTCCACCCACGGAACTCAGCTCCTTCTGCTTTGTTGGACCCCCACAATCTGCAATGCAGGAAATGGCCTAACGGGGACAAATTTCATAGAGCCAAGAGTCATCAGCATTTCTTTGGCGCAGATCTGAACGTTACGAGAATCTCTTCTCAACTTTTTTGCTTGTTTTCTCCTCCGATCCGATGCTTCTGACATTCACCATGGGAAACACTTTCGATGTATGCTTTGAACTCACCTTCAGTGAGAATAATCCAGATCTTCATATCTCCATAACAAATCATGTCTCCTTTCATAGCCCAATAAAACCCTTGGCAACAAAAGCGTCTCTCTGAAGCCAAATATGGTTCTGATACCATTTGTTAAGAATTTACCGTAGCAATAAAAACAAGAATTTACTGAGAGAGAAATAAATACAAAGAGGCCAACAAAAAATCACAAACATTAACACAAATCTTTAACTGGGAAAACCCCAAACTCCGGGGAAAAACCAAACCAATGAAATTTCATTAACCATTGGCCAAAACCCTAACCAATCCAGCCAAGTGAGCCTTCACCGCTCACCTCCAGGCCTACATTACAATGAAGTCTTCCCAGCCTTTTTATAGGCTCCATTACATGCAATACCATGGGTTGAAAACCATGGGTGCACAATACCATGTGCCCCAAAACCACTACCATTTACCCTAGTCAACTTTGACTCTATCCCGAGTCAAGTTTACCTAAAAACATACCCAACACTTTTAGAAATCCCACATGTGCAATTTAGACAGTACTAGTCACCTTCAAGCACACTCTTCAATCCCAAACAATCTTGATGGAACGTTGAAGGGAATTTGTCGAAATAGATCAAGTCTCCCCCATCACCACAGAGAACACACGTAACATCATTTTGATCATCCTCGTCAATTTCTACAACATACTTTCTATATTTTCTAGACTCGTCAGTTCACAAAAATCTCAATGAAAGGATTACGGGGTTATACAAATAAGCAGGACAAAGTCAATGCCTTGATTATAGAGATAAGAGATAACAAATGCTTGGTTTCCAAGGTATTGTAGTAAAAGGGGACTCTCAGATAATCATAAACACTACAGAGGCAAGGCTTATCCCCAAAACTGGGAGCTTTTAAAACAACTAAAATGGTTAAAACAGGTTAGCCAATCATTCATAATATTGAATTTTATTAGATTAGAAGCACTACCATAAGAGTAATAGATTGTGTGGAAAATCAGGCACTCAAGCTAGAAGATAGAGATTTGAGAGTGTTTAAAACTCTAGAGATGAACAAGGAAAAAATATGGGAGGGAATTTTATAGATATTAGGAGAGAATCTGAATCAAAACAGATTGACTCATAGAAAATAAGAAGGAAATGAGGAATACTCACCTTCGTGTTGACTAGTTTTGATAACCTTAGCATCCCCTTGGCAATATGAAATATTATCTTACTCCCCTTGAAAGAGTGCTAACTTTCAAATGAAACACAATTGAAATAATCATTAAGGTGGCGCAAGGTTGGGCCCAAATCTGAGGATATGGAGCATTAAATAGTCCACCTGTATCATTGACTGTACCAAATTGGACTTAAACATAATAGGAGAATGAAATCATGACGCCAACATTCCATCAGTTGTTTCCTGCACTCTATATTTTTTCACCTAGATTTACCCCACATCTAGCCCATAAAATTCGGGATTTATGTGAGATAAATGTGAGATTGAGTAGAAGCTTGGTGACATGAATGGAAATATTAACAAGCAGTCAATAGACCAGTCTAATTTCACAAGCTTTGAGGAAGGATGTCTGTGAGCTGCTGGAAAGGTGTTGCAGGTGCATAGTTCTCAAGCTTCCAACTTGTTGATAAAACCTAGGGGCTTGACATTTACCAAGTGAGTGGGTTCTATAATTTTGTAATTATTTAAATTATTAAAGGAGTTTCTAGAGAGAATTAGTTGAGTGAAAATCTATGTTGTTAAGGTATGACATATTGTAGGAGATAAATATTGGCAAGATCTTAGGGTCAATTGTAGCAATATTATAGGATCCAAACCGAAATAGTTATCATTTCTATGTTTTAATGAAGCATTTGAAAGCTTACGGGAATTAGGGAGGTGGAGACAAGAATAGAAGTAGATAGTAAGTATGAGGGAAGAGGTTAAGGCATAATGTGCCCATATAGTGTAATCAGACCATGGAGCATCTGTGTATTGAATTCAACATTTTTATATGCATTTGATTTTATGCTACTGGCAATGGCAGAGTTATTAACGATTCTAGAACCTCTGTGGCTCATTTGGTTGAGTATTCTTATACTGCAATGAGGGATGGTTTCAGGGCAAGGACTGGTAACCTGAAATCTGTAGGTTTTTTTTTGTGTTTGATACCTACTATGATTTATCGGGGCTAAAAACTGTCAAAGACCCAACTATGGTCTTTCACTTCCAGCGCCGAGTCGATGCCTCTCTGCTAACAATTATTCAATTTAAGGGAACCAATATTCATGTCAGCTGCTGTTAACTCAGAGGAATTCCAAACTGTTTTTCAAATCTTTGCTTCATGGATATGATTTAAATGGAATGAACTACTTGTTGAGGAAAGTCTATAACTATATTATAACAAGAGCCTATATAAATGCAAGTCTTGTAAGAAAGGTAGTCAAATAGACAATAGTTTATTGACATGAATAATGGATTCTAGCACATAATTAATAGGATCAAAAATTTTCTAGTGGGAGCTATTGATAATATTTATACAGGTTCAAATTTTATTCCCTAGAGTGGTCTAACTAACAAATACAAGTTGCCTTAGCCAATGACTAGGTTCAAACCTGGATGCCCAAAAGAGGTATGTTATACCTATACATTCCTGATGAAGGAGAGCTGCCTACTCCCAAGGAGTCTTGGAAACCTCCAAGGGAGGGGCTGATAAAGATAAATCTCATTGGGATAACAAAAGAAAACCCCAGAAAGCATGTTGTGGAAGAGACTTCCTTCTGGATCATAGGGGTCAGTTCACAAAAATCTCAACGAAAGGATTAGGGGGTTATACAAATAAGCAGGAAAAAGTCAATGCCTTCATTATAGATATAAGAGATTACAAATGCTTGGTTTCCAAGATATTGTAGTAAAAGGGGACTCGTAGATAATCATAAACACCAGAAAGGCAAGGCTTATCCCAAAAACTGGGAGCATTTAAAAATGAGCATGAGCAAAAATGATGAGCAGAAATCTCTTTACTTTGTCTAGAGCAGAAATTAGCTAGATGAGAAAAAAATAGCACATTGTTTTTTCTAGTACCAAGGCACAATATATATCCACCATTGAGGTTTCCAAGGAAGTGATTTGGTTGAGCAGTTTATGTGAAGATATTGGACTCAAGCAAGGAGAAGCAATTTAAAAGTTCTCTATTTTGCAAGAGAAATGGCAGATGTCAGCATAGTTATCTTGAGGAAATGCGGGATAGAGTAAAATGCTATAGATGTATTGAAAAAACCAGTCAATGGAGATAAATTTACTTGGTGTAGGGATTCCAATTGAGCACTACCATGGAAAAGATAATTGCTGAATGGGAAAATGTCTTCTACAGTGTAGTAGTTTTGGTACATGGTTTCGACATAGTTTTGGCACATGGTTTTGGGTTCATGGATTTGTAGCCCATGGTTTATGCCATGTGACCTCTCTCTATATTTTATTATCTTCATCTCATGTTTGTAGTGTGAGCGTGCATGAGAGATATGTGAGATCCCAATGAGTAAGATATTTGGTGAAGGTATCTCAGAGTTTACAAAATGATTGACATTAGTATGTACTATATTCATCATTGATGTATAATGCGACATAAATAATAACATTTATTGTAGTCATCTATATGACCTGACAAATCTGTAGTGTCCATTGGTAAATGCTTTCTTTATTTTTTTTCTTTTATGCTGATATTTTTATATGTTATGATTTTTATTTCAGTGCTATTCATTAATTCACCGTTGGAATGTTTTATTCTATTTCTATAATATTTTCTGCTTTAGCTCTCAAAGTTAACATAATTTGGTGAAATATTTTGTAATGAAAGTGTGCTTCTCTGTTCAAAAGAGAATGATAAGTTTGTATCCCAGGTGAAATGATAAGTGGCAGGCTGAAGTTGAACATATCCATTCTTTATAAATTCCAAAGATGTATTTTGTTTCTGGGATGGATCAATAACTTATTGTTATGTTGGACTTGTACCAGTCACCTATAAGCAGAGTGATATCACCATCAGGAGGAGGGAATGGAACAGTGATGAGGGGCCTACTAGCAACAGTTAGTCCTCCAAATCCCCCTGCCACTTTCTGCATATACAACGATGGAAAGTAGTAGTAGATTCCTATATGATCCTTCACCTATAAATTTTATGTAAAGTTATTTCCTAGTGGAATAGGGAAGTTTGCTCCAAAAAATCCATATTCCCATGATTTCCTCCGTTGTTGGACACCACTCCTGTAGCAAAACGTGTGTAAGGACCTCCATGCATCAAAAACACCCCATGAATTTCAATAAGCCAATACACAGAGAGAACAGGAAGAAATTACCAAGATATTAAGAAAGCCTGATCCAAGTTGTTAAACACATTCAAAACAATGTTATCATTGGTAACATTGTCAATCTGGGGTCCTTGGAATTGACCATTGATTAGAAAATGCCACTTCTGGGAATTCTGGGAATTTCTATAGTGGAAAATGCCACTTGTAGAAATAACAGGAGTGATGAAATGAGTAGATGCAACCATGTAATAGTCTTGAGGTGGTTGGTCTGTAGTGACAAAAACAGAGTACGTTCGGCCAACGTGAATGTCAAGAGAATCATAGGGATTTTGAATGTTGTGAGATCCTTCCACCCCCACAAGCTTCAGTTTGTGACCTTGAATCCTGAAGTTCAAAGATGATGGCAATCCCACATTTGAAATGTGGAGCCGGTATGTTTTTCCTACACATAAACAGATAGGTCGTTTTATATATATCATAAAATAAGTAAACGAATTGATAATAAATATATAAAACTAGATCTTGTGAAACTTTCATTCCCTAGCAACACCTATACTAGATCTAGTAGACGAGCTTGTTATAGAGATTAGCAACCTGATACCTTGATCCACTGTAATTAATGCTTGGTATGGTAGCCCACGCCCATTAATGAGAACAACATCAGGATTACCAAGAGATCTACCCACATCAAGTGTTCTTCTAAGGATATTCCCAAAGGTACAAAATGGTCAGACATTGATGCAGTGCAAGAAAACATTTCAGTGGTAGGCTGAAGTTGAACATATCCATTCTTTGTAAATTCCAAAGATGTATTTTGTTTATGGGATGGATCAATAACTTAATGTTACGTTGAAATTGTACCAGTCATCTATAAGAAGAGTGATATCACCATCAGGAGGATGGAATGGAACAGGGATGAGGGGCCTACTAGCAAGAGTTAGTCCTCCAAATCCCCCTGCCATTTTCTGCATATACAACGATGGAAAGTATTAGTAGCTTCCTATCTGATCCTTCACCTATAACTTTTATGTAAAGTTCTTTCCTAGTGGAATAGGGTAGTTTCCTCCAAAAACTCCATCTTCCTATGATTTCCTTTATTGTTGGACACCACTCCTGTAGTAGAACGTGCGTAAGGACCTCCATGCATTAAAAACACCCCATGAATTTCAATCAACCAATACATAGAGAGAACAGGAAGAACTTACCAAGATATTAAGAAAGCCTGATCCAAGTTGCTAAACACATTCACAACAATGTTATCATTGGTAACACTATCAATCTGGGGTCCAGGAATTGACCATTGATTAGAGGTCCCTGCAACAACACATAATTCATCTCACACAAATCCTGGCGAATCATAGGTGAGCTATATATGTTGTCATTGAAAGAGGTCAGAGATTCTTGAAATTATGCTCGTTGAGGGATACCAAGAGGCCATATTGTACCTCATCACTAAAGTCCAAGAGGGAATACTGTACTTTTGTGAGATAACCATGTTCGCAATGTAAGCGTGATTTAGGCCAGCGGCAGCCACTGGCAGATTCTGCTCTCGTGGGCTTCAGTGGAGTTTATTCTTCCTGTCACTGTAAAATAATGGACCTTTGGTTATCACTTTTTTCTTTACTAGCAGCAGACTATTATTAAGTAACAGGGACATAGATAGGGGCATAGTAGGCAGCAAAGTAAGATCCCTTAGTTCGATAGCCTGTAGCAGCCCTTCTAGATCGAGATTGAGACCCTTAACAACACTTGAAACGGGAGCAGTAAAGATAGCAGCAGGAAAGGAGATTGAACTTGTTGAACTAGAACCACTAGCACTAGGAGCATAGATAAAGGAAGCTAAAGCAAGGGTAGCAGGAGCAGGACCGGGTGAAATTAATCCATAACCAAAGGTAGTTTCTTACCAGCATCCGAACAAGTAGATACACCAGTAACAGGGGCAGTTAGGGCCACAGAGCTAAAGGCAGATCCTTCACCACTCAAAATGGGGGTGCTTCCTTGTGAAACAAGAATGAGATGGAAGGAATGATCAAAGGCGCTGCTCATTTTCATGTGGACGATGCATACACCAATCTCATGCTTTGGAAGCACTGCAAAGAAAGTATTAGAGGAGAGAGTTTTCAAAAATGGCGTGTATGCGGCCATGATTGGTACTCCATTCCCAATCCAGAATCTGGGAAATAATATTTCCAAAGCCATATTCAACTGCTAGTTACTAACAACCTTCCACTCACAGAGAATGGAGATATGATCACATCCCTCTCATTCAGCTTTGAAAAATGGAATGTGGACACCAATAGAGATCGAACCTGGGGCACTTGTTTGGACAATGAGGGTAGTTATGGTTATGACACTCTGAAATACACAACATTTCTTTGCTACTATTCGGATGGCAGCTCGAATCTAGACAGATGCCCTGGCAATACCATTGGTACATTTCCTGACTGCCTTCTACCTTCTTTATTGCAAACCCCAATGCTTAAATTGTCACAATATTGAAAGAGGTATCGAGTATTCTGCCCATTCTACAACTATTCTTGAACCCAGGGGCATCTGCAGATGTGTTCCCGTATGTGTTCTTAAACAATTCCAAAAGGGATGGACAATCAATCACCCACCCACATTTTGTCTTAGAGTCATGTGCGGTTGTCTCGTCAATCCTGTTTTCTCGTCAATAACAACTGGCAATGGTAATTGGATGTTGCTGACTGCTAATAAGAACCTTATTTTTCGTTGGCTTATCATGAAGTGTAGGACTGTAATGTCTATACTTCAATTTCTATGAAAAATTACGAGTTATCACATAAGAATGATAAATAATGCTTCAAATGATTCAATTATTCTTTGGTCAATTACTATTCCGGGTTGAAGCATATACATATAGAACATTCAGTTTTGACCTCTAGTCAACAAGTTAAATGAAGGATTTATTCTTCCAATTGAGTTCCAATTAGATTCCTAGAGTAAGTTTTTAATGGAGTGGTTAGTTTTAAGTTTTAACATTGTACATTTAATGTGGGATTTCTAGGAATGATTTCCATTTTTTGCTGGGTTTACTATATTGTTCATTTGGATGTAGTGGCAGAAACATTTAAAAAAATCACACTTACTATATTAAATAATTATTTCTTTAAATAACTGCTTCCAGCCCTTGTATATGGCTACAAAATCATAGGTACAATTGGAATTTCCCATGTTCAACGTCTCAGTGGAGTTTGCCCTCAGTTAAATTTCTCTGGCACAAATGTTAAAAGAGATAGGATGCATTCACTTCTCAATGTGTTGTGTATTCAAAATTTTGCTCTTCCATATATGTCTTTCTAGTACCATAAATGAACTGTGAAATTTGACATTTTATGGGAAGACCTGTTATCTCAAGAACATCTCTCTTTACCAGCATCAAGGGCATACTGTCAGCTGCATTCAAAGAGGTATGTTCTAAATTATTTTGAAATCCACTGATGTTTATAGCATAGTGTCTTTCATATCTATCATTAGTTTATTTCTAAACATGCTTTCCATTTTATATTTTTGTCAAATCATTTACCATACACCGTTGAAAAGTGTTTTTCTTTGAACGTAGGATGCAGAAAACTTGTAAGGTAAGCTTACAGGTGCATCCAATATCCAGCCTGGTAGCTATAGTGGAGGAATGAAGTGCTACCTTAGTTGGGAAGTAGGCCTTTATGGGGAATCCCAAAGTTATCTTCCTTGATGAGCTACTATCTTGTGCTTTACTTCTTCCATTGTAGTTACAGATTATCAGTTTCTATTTCTGGGAATTTTACTTTATTGATTACTTGAAAACTGTAACTTTGTTACAAATATATGTTTTTGGGGCCTTGCTTTCTTTTGATATCATTGCTTGTGTAAAATTAACAGCTTCATAAGAGGGGATCCTTTCTAGGCTGAGATCCATAAAATATTTAAGTCTTATGTCCTATGTTTGTGTAATGTCAGGGCCTATATTATATGCTAATGTGTGCAGTTCTTATGAAATTCCATAGGAACCTGTTGGAAATTCCACCCACTTCATTGTATTGTGTCAATTATAGCTTTAAGATACTGCATACTTGTTTGATAGCTTTCAACTGAGTGGCAGACAGATCGAAATCCAATTTATCTTGCATTATGACAGTCTCTCACATGAAACTTGCTCAGTTCTTAATGCAACAATGTTTATATGAAGATTAATAGGTTAGTTTTTACTTTCAGCTCCTCTTAATGATGCACTATTTTCTATTATAGAATTTGACTATTGACAATTTTGGCCTTGTGATTATATCTCACCTGTCCAATATTTTCAACAAGTATTTTCATGTCATTCTTTTGCCTTCACTGTTGTTTCCCAGTGAGCTCCATTTTTTATAAATTTTTAGCAGTCTTCTTCACCGTCTTTTCTTTTGACTAGATTTTTTCTCTCTTTGTGGGCAAATTCATGGGGAGCCCCTCCAAAACAAGCTCCTATCCAAGCCAAATATAACCCATCAAACACAAGAAATATCCTATCCAAGCCAAATATAACCCGTCAAACACAATCAAGCTCCTATCCAAGCGAAATATAACCTATCAAACACAAGCAAGATTCACTCCAAATAGAGCACGATACCTAGGTTAAAGAATAGCAAGGATAAGTCTCTAGAAATTCTCTAAGAACACCCTTCCTCAACCAGTGATAGCATGTTTTATGTATCATTGATGCAATAACGTTGATGAGGAAGAAAAATGTTTGATGAGACACACACTAGCTGCTCATGTGGACTACATCTACACTCAGGAAAACAACCCATGAGGTTCAAATAACACTAACCTATATACACCAATAAACAATACTTGTGGTTTGGATGGAACAATAGGGTATTAGAGCAATTCAATATGTGGAAGCTACAGGAAACCCACTAATTCGTTTTTTGCATGTTCAGATACTAGGACTGTAATTTATGTAACATGTGTCGAATATGTTAGACCAGTACATATATGGTTAGAGCCTCCTATTTCACAAATTTTTAAAACAAACCAATTATACAATAAAACATGCTATCAATGATACATAAAAACATCCTATCACTAGTTTTATAAATAATACACCTGGGTTCAATTGACATATACTTCTGAGGCAGACAAAGTGGAGCATAATCGTGTAGTGTGCCTATAATGAACTTGTGATGTGCATATATGGTGGTAGAGCTTAGAGCTTAATATTAATACCCTCTAATATTATACATAACATAGGTAGGATATGAGAAATTTCTTTATAGGATTCCATTAACAGAGAGGAGAGAGTAATTACCAAGCTCATAAATGCTTACATACTCTTACAGAGTGGAGTGATTTATTTTATAATTTTTTCTGTATTTTGTATGATTTTGTGTGGGCACATGGGTTAGTAGGTAATTATAATGGATGCCTACATGCATGCAAAAGGAAATTTCCTATGGCCACTCCGCATATCAAGATGTCTCTCTTGCGATTGCAAAGGGAGAACCGATAAAATCTGAAATCACTTGTGTGATTGAGATGCCGCACTTTAGGGGCCCAAAATAGGCAGATCCACCAGAAATACAACCCCACCAATTATACAGCCAACAAAACTTTATACTGTTACTACTAAAAATTCTTTTTACTAATCAGGACGGTATATTGTATTGATTCCAGGTTCTTTAAGTAGAAGTATCTTATTGGAGTTGACAATTCTTTTTTACCAATCAGGACGGTATGCTTCCAAGTTCTTCAAGTAAAATTATCTTATTGGAGTTGACAATTCAAAATATTATCAGGTCCCTTTCTTTTTCTTCTTGTAATAACACAATATTGCGGATATATCTTGAAGAACTTAAGGCTAGTTGGAAATGGACATACTTTTCAAGTCATTGAAATATATCAATGCTATCGATAGAGACTTATAAAAATGTGAACTTCTTGTGTATGAATTTGTCAGCAATAGTCCTTGTGGCTTTTGGTTTAGACTTTCTAGTAGCATGGGAATATATTCCTGTTGTTTATGCCTACCAAACACGATATTCTGAGTTTCTGATGTTCTTTCCCCCAAATCTAAGCAATTTTCCGACACAATTTCTTTTCTATGTGAAATATTGTGTTTTTTATACAACTTCAGGTATCGTAAGGCTTCCTGAAACAAGGATATGCCTCCTTTAATGAAGGATGAAATTAATACACTTTTGGTGTACCTTTACATATTTCTTAGACTTACAGAAGAAATGAAGCAAGTTGCATGTCTGAAAATAGTTGTGCTATGGTATGTAACTTTCATTGTATTGTATTATGCTACTTTAAACGTAATATTTTTTCAGGTAAAATTGTGTGTGCGCGTTGTCAACAGAGGTAAATGTATGTTATTTTGCATTCTAGTTCCATAGTCCAACTTAGTGACTAGATCTCTTAAGATCATGTGTCCTTTGCATACATTGTAATAGAGTGGGGTTCTAGAATTTAGAAACCATGCATGCTTCAAAGGAATGGATACTATTATAAGAAGGCTGCAAGAAGGATGGCCCTGTGGCTTGAATGGACAGTGCATTAGAAACTAGAAGCTTTGCTAGAAGAGTCTGGGCATTTATGAACACTTTCATTCTTGTATGCATGTAAAGGATTACAAAAATGAGAATTGGACATATGGTGAATCATAGCACAAATAAATTTGAAAATACCTTTGCAAGGGTCTCTTGTTATGCGGAAAAGAGGAAAGGAGTCAACTGGTATGACACATGATCAGCTGGCAACTGTTGTAGAGGAAACACGATTTCTAGAAGAATCATCTGATCACAAGCTTGTCTTGGAACATTTTACTTGGGTTTGTCATATAATCCCAATCACCTTTATTATAATTCATTGGAATTTGGTTGGCTTTGTTGCTTTCTGTGTCTATACTTGTGGTTTTGTATTGAGATTATTTGGGCTTGCTGTCAGTGTTTTTCACTTCTCAGAATGCTTTGTTTCTGTTTTTCTCTAATTATGTGTGGAACATTTTTTAAAAATCAATGCTTATTATATAATTTCAAGGACTTTACCAATTATACTTGAGAATATTTGTTTGGATTTATCTATCGCTTAATGTATGGATAAAGGAGTCTGTCATCAGTAATTACGAATTAAATTTTTGTCATTTCAAATTCGCCTTGAGTTACTGTGTTATATGGTTATTAGTGTTGTATATATCTCTCCAATGATGAAAACCTAGGTTGGACTTCCCTTATGTGTTCTGCTTGACGTAATTCATTAGAATCTGGTTGGCTTCATTACCTTCTGTGTATATACTTGTGGTTTTGTATTGAGATTTTTTGGGCTTGCTGTCAGTGTTTTTCACTTTTGAGAATGCTTTGGTTTTGTTTTTCTCTAATTATGTGTTGAATATTTTTTAAAAATAAATGCTTATTATACAATTTCAAGGACTGTCATAACTCCTCACATAATTATTTAAAGGGTGCTAGCTCGTTGGAAGAGCACTTGCCATGCAGGAGGTTGGTGGTTCGATTCCACCGCACCCTAACATGAATTATTCAATGATATTGTTGATTTTTTTAATTAAATATTTTTATATTGATTTATTTTAATGGTGAGATATTTTTCTGGAGTCATTGTTTTATATTGTCTCTAGAAAGTCAATAGATAGGATTAAAGACATTGTCTCCATAAAGACAATATGTCTTTAATTCCAACTATTGTCTTTGGAGAGACAAAAATGAAATTGTCTCAAGTTAAGACAATTTACCCAAAAATTGTCTTAAAACCCCGCTTTGTGTTGTAGTGCAACTATTGTCTCTGGAGAGACAAAAATGCTTGTGTTATATATTGTCTTTATAGAGACAATATTTTAAGACAATTTAATTTTAAGATGATTTAATTTGAGACACCCGCTTAAAGACAATATTTAAGACAATACATAAGTTTTATTTTGTCTCAAATTAAGACAATTTACCCAAAAATTTTCTTAAATATTGTCTTAAAACCCCCCTTTATGTTGTAGTGTCCAACTTAACTATTAATAACTAGTGCAATTATATAAATTAAGTGATTGGAAAATATGGATAGGCATCTTGTTGGATGCAGGTAATGAGTGTATTTCAGACACCTTTTTCCCACCTTTGACCATTTCACAATCTCTGTACCTTTTAAACCTTAAATACCTTTTTCCTCGTGGCGAGACTCTATTTTTTTCATGACATATTAATAGTAATTATACTTAGATCAAACATTTTCACATAATCTAATTTTCATAATTATTTTTTTCATAAAATTTAAATTTAAAATGTAATACAAATTAAATTATATACCAATTAGATTATTTATATTTATAAGTAACACAACCTTTTATTTCTTTTAATATCACACATTTCTTCTAAATTTTTCATATATATATATATATATATAATAATAATTTTGATGTTAAATTTATTATTAGCTATGTTGATATGTGTTTGCTTTTGGAACTCTAACTTAACTATTAATAGCTAGTGCAACCATATAAATTAAGTGTTTGGCAAATATGGATAGGCATCAACTCATGATAAGCATCAAAATACTTACTTCAAAATACATCTCACTTTTCCCACTATAAAAATATTGTAAAAGTTAACTATATTATAACCTTATTTCCTCCTTTAGTGTATGCAATATAAGCTACCTAAGGAATAGAAGGAGCCTCTTTAAATGAAGATTAACTAAAAAACTTCGATATTTTTCCCAAAGCACTAATCAAGACATGGTGGATCCACAAGGGTACTTTTAGAAAATTTCCAAACAAAGAGTATCTAGTGAATATGTTGAAGACCCTTCTTCAATTAATGATTGCTATGGTATGCACACTTTATGGTTATCCCAATTCCAAGGCATTCCATGAAGGTTGGTTTCCACCCATGTACACCATGACAGTCAAAAATAGGATTTTCGACTCAGCAACCATCTTGTCAAGATCTTCGAGGGATAGTATTCAACAAAATAAAAACCATAAATAAGGAAAACAACCTTACATTTTCGTGACCTCTTACCTCACAGACATAGTTTGTGCCAATATGCCATTCCCAACCATGAGTTGGATATGGACCATTCACAAGGATTTTCTTATTAGGGGTAGTATTCCAATAAAGGGCTTATTAATTTTATAAAAGAGTCGATGGAGCTCTCTCAAGGACCACAAATCATCCATGTTCACATATTTCTTTCCACCAGAGAGCATATGAATCGAAGGGAATCAATAGGGATAAGGATGATTTTGTGGCTCTCACACTTTTTTGTTTTGGGGACCTCATGTTCCATAAGTATGATCCAAGATCCCTAGTGAAGGATCATTATAGATATTCCAATACAAGTGAGAATATTAGGTATACAGATAGGTAGAGGAAAATAAATAGAATAATGAATTCAATTTCATAAAATTGATATCAAGAATACGCTACAATCCTACCTAAGAAAAAGTGGAAACTTTTCAGGAAAAAATAGAACCACCAACCCATGAAAATACACATCAGATAACATAGGAAGCTCTAATATTAAGTCAACCTATTGAACATAAAATTTAGGAGGAAGTTATGATCAGTTAAAATAGTTCTAATCGTTGGAGGAACTAGTGGGATGTCTAGCAGGGGGGTGTACCTTTAGTATTTAACTAGTTAGCTGAAAATAAACATAAATTAACTCATGCATGCAGATAATTCCAATTACCCAATTGAGATTGGAGTTTAGGGGAATTGTACTATCAGTTGTAGAATTTTCCAAGTTGTACAGGTGGTGCATGCAGGCAGAGAAGGTTTTAATTGAATTACACAATTCTCAATGAGTAATTTCCTTAATTAATAGGGGTTGATTCCTCATCAAACAATGCAAGGAAATAGGTGCTTGGAAGCTAGGAAAAGTGGTTAAGTATTGGACATAGTCATTAAGTCAGGTAGGAGATATAAGATACTTGTGTAGGTTGTGCTCAAGCTTTAGCAAGGATATTGTAGTCATCCAGATTATTTGATTAATGCAATATAGAGGTTCCTTTTTATGACCCCATTTGTTTTTGTAGCTTTTGTAGCAATTGTGATATTCTTATATTATAATCGATGTTTTCATTATCAATTTTATACATTTTTTAAATATATGAGGCTAAAATCCTAAATTATCATCTAAACTATACCAAACATATTATTTTCATATTTTTTTGTGTTATTTTTTTTGAAACAATTCACATTTTGTGTGTGATCTACGACCTCTTTTTACCATAGTACTAGAAGTTTCACAATGTATTAATTTTTATTTTGTGACATACAACGAAATGTGTTAGGGATTTGTAATGAAAAAAATTAGAAAATTCATTGAAATTATGTCATTGGTTACAATTTCTAGTATTGCTATTAGATTTATAGCTTTCATTCCAACACCATTATTGATTAAGGATTTAAGGTGTTTAGGAATTGGGTTCAACTGCCCAAAATTTGAACTGCTACAAGGTAGTGCCAACCTATACCTCTTCCTCGATTTTATTCTATTTCTATTTCTGTAGAATTATTTAAACCACTTTATCAAATTATTTCTACTAGATTTTCATTTTAGAAAATTACACACGAAGTAAATTAACTAATTGTATTCTTTCTTGGCCTATGTCACACAGTGTACAATGTTGGGTTGTCTCTTTTCCTAACCTTTCTTGTTATGTAGAATACATAAAAGTGCATTGCTATTTTTAAAAGAGATCAAAGGAAATGGAATAAAATAGCTCAAAAATGAATTTAATTATACAATGTGAAGTAGTCTCTTCTATTGTTGCTAATATTTTGATTCATAAATAAATTTTAAAGTATTGATTCTTATATTTTTATACCTTGAAAATAGATTAATTTTTTTTTCTCTAATATCCCCCTTTTTCATGGCTTATCATTAAAACAGGTTGCGTGAAGAATACATTTTATTTTTATAACCAATATATTCCGCAGAAAATTGGATGAGTTCCTTGCTAAATGATATTCTATATCTCATACTATTGCATCTAGATTTCATATTAGTAGTGAGATACTCTATATTGTTGAAGAGATGGATTGACATCTACAAAAAAAACTTCCTTTTTTGAGTTTATCACTCTCTTCTATTTTGGGTGACTGTGGTTATGAACTTGGCGCAAAACATAGAGTTGAAAGTGTCATTTATAATTTTCTCATATATCTCTTTGTTGATCTCCCTAAAATTTACCTTCAGAATGAAACAAAATCCTCATGGAATTTTAGTCCTTTCAAGGCATAAATTTGGGTGGAATCCACATTAATGCATAATCTAAAGACCCTCACCCTACAAAATTTCATTCCCATTGGTATCAATCCTATATAAAATTTTATCATAATAGCCTATGCCTTAACGCCTTCTCGCTTGTTTTGATGGGGTAACCATGTAATCTAATCGTCAAGTTTTCAAAAAGCAAACAGAATGAGACGAGATGTAAATTATTTCGTTGTAATAAATAGGCGGTGGTATTCACAGAAAGAAGGAAAAGATTTAACGATCTACAATCCTGAAGTGAGGTTCCTAGCGAGCAGGACAGTAATAACAAGATATAATGATGAAGGTAGCGGAAAATAAGAAAAATAAAAAGTCTAAATAAAAGAAAATAGAAACATCAACTTAACAATAAAATTGTGCTCAAGTTAAATGAGAATACCTGCAACAGGTGCAGGCATATTCATTTCACTCTATACCGTAAATGAAAATAAATTAATAGTATATATCGAGATTGAGATTCATACAAGAGAGTGAAACTTTATGACCTAGAGAACAACGTACCCGTTAAGATGGCAAAAACATAATAATGTGACACATAGAACTACAATTACATCAACGAAAGATAAATCTTCGGTGACTAATAACTCGAGATCAATCATTCAGTAATCATGCTGATAATATGAATACCAGAACAAAACACTAGAGAATTTAATATTTAAACGAGATCAAGTCTTTGATTTAATTTATTGTGATTGCAATTCAAAATAACAAACAAAACATAAATAAATTAAACATAATCCCTAGGAACCGTCTTCAAAATTGATAATGCAAGTTGTGTATCATGTACAGCCAATTTCAATATCTGCAAAGTTTCTTCCACACTGCCAACCACCCCCTTTGACAAATGATGTCTGCGGTTTTTATACAAAAGTTTTAATAATTGTTCAAGTCACTGTCTTTTTAATTTCTTAATTAAATTAATTTTGAATATCCTTTCTGGAAAATGTTTCCTTTTAGCACGGAAACCAGGGAAGTGTTTAATTTTATCCCCTTGACTAAAATGATTTTCTTTATCTAATCCTCCATTAAACTGGTTGTTCGGGTCTTTAACCGTCTTGTAATCAATCTCGCTTGCATTTGCAATCAACTACCCATTCATTTCGCTACATTAAGTAGATAAAAATTAGTCTTAAATTAATGACACATACTTACAAGAAAAACAATGTAACTATATTTCTTACCTTATTCTAACGAGTTTTTGGCACAATAGTTTACATACCCTTGTCATTTAACTTCTCCGCAGTAAATTATTTCACTTTATACGAAAACCTCGAGTCTTGGAAAGTGTTGTAAGAAAGCCCAAATGAAAAAAAAAAAAAAAACCCTAACCTTTATGACATTGAATAAGTTCAATGAGACATTTAATTAAAAACTTCTTAAGATGGAATTGATATTCTTTTAGGTCCGGAAGAAGAGAAGAAAAATCTGGGCAAATAAGGCCCGACGCAATCTCCTATGTCAAGTCATCTTAATCGAGTGGTCGAGAATCTCATCGAGTCTAAACTTATGCGGTGTTTAAACGCCCTCGTTTCGCCCAATGGAGCATTTATATGATTTTAAGTTCTATTCAAACAAAATTTCTAAAACATAAGTTATTCCTTCGTGAGGTCCACGGATGACACAAGGAACTATAGGCAAGCTAATCCAGACACATTATCATCGTGAATGTGTTTAATCAAACGGTCATCGCATGAAAACAAAAGGTCTAGTTTAATTAGCCTATTTTTTTTCCCTGAAACTTATGGAAATTTCGATAAGATTTTAAGAAAATATGTTAGGGATTTTTGTAAATCTAGGTTATCGCTGTCAAACTTCAATATTTTGGGTGCCAGAAAAGTTTTTTATGGTGCTAAATCTATTTCCACCATAAAAAAACATGATTCAAACACTGCTACTGCAAGATTCTTAAATTTGTTTTGCTCAGATTCCGGCCAATTTTGACCGTCTGGGCAAGAGCAATTCCTCCGCCTCTATAGACAACTCCAAAATAAAATGAATACTCAATCCTTTCAAAAGGCCCGATGACTTAGGGTCCCATATATCCAAAAGCGTGAACACGTATGGATTTTGAATTGTTTCACATGAAGGCAAGCTTGTTTAATGTACATCCGTTCCTTTGGAAAGAGAATTATGATAACTCATAAGTGAAAAGAAAGAATTGTATTTTTAACGTCCATGAGGCTAAAAATAGCATATGGGACAGATTGCTTCTCCATCTGGCTCTTGTATTGGGCCCTTTTTCTGTGAAGTTTTACAATACCTGCTCCCAACTTCTTGACAAACTCTTCGCTGAATAGATTACCCCAAGAACTAGCTGTCAGAATACCTGCATAATTTTTCCTGTTGTCTTTGAAGGTCTCGCATTCTAAAATGAAATGTTTTTCTGTTTCCACTTTTCCGGAAGAGCAAAAACTACACTCTTTCCTCCCACATTTCTTTTGGCCTTTTCCAGCGCCCTGTTTCACAACAGAGTTGATGAGAATTAGTCCTTAATTGAGCAATAAGAATTTTAGATCTCCAAGAAATATTGGCCCCTATGTACGCCTTTTGCTGATGGTTATGAGTGGGGTTAAAATCTTCAATGTAGTACTTTTTCTTTCTCCCTAGCTCTTTCTCCCAAGTACATTTGTGGAACTTATCCATAACAAAAGTTTTTATCTCTTTACTGTTTGTAGGTAACATGCTCAAGCAAATACCCCATTTAGTAAACCATTTGTTATTTTTCTACATCCAAGTCTTCTTTCTTTTGCACAATCTGTCACTAAACACAACCTTAGGCCATCTACCCTCTTCCAGTTGCTCAAATTTTTTCAAATACCTTATGACTCACACCATAGCAATTGCTTCAATAGGAGCAACCCCTATTTCACTTAAAACGATAGCATAAGGAATTGCACTTTTAATTTTTAATTTGCTTGTAATCAAACACTTTTGAATTTTCTCAATTTGTTTCCACTACATCTTGGTTGTGCTACTGGCCCATAGTTCACAACCGTAGAGAATCACCAGAATCACTAGAAGCCCAAAAAGAGTTAGAGTGGTTTTCCAGTCCCACGGCTCTGCCTCTCTACACCTTATTTTGAAGAGCATAAAATGATTCCAACCCCCTAAAGTTATTTTCTTTCTACAACCATCCCAACTTAAATTTATGTTGAAGTCAATTCTGAGGTATTTGTAGTCTGCAACTTCTTCCAGAATGTTGCCTTCAAAGTATAAATTATGTTGGTTATGCTTTCTATTGTTAGAGAAAACCACTACTTTCGTTTTGCTAATATTGAATTGCATCCCCACCCTTCTACAAAAATGCTCAAGGGAACGTAAGTGATCTTGAAAACCAAGAGCCGATTTAGCAATCAATATAAGGTCATCTGTGTACAAAATAAGCCTTATAACAAACTTGCCCAAATGGATAGCGTCACCCCCTTGCGAATTTAGCCACTTTTCAATCTTGTTAATATATAACCCAAAAAGGGTAGGAGACAATACGCAACCTTGCTTGACCCCTATATCGCTAAAACTTTCATAATTTCCTACTGAAGTTCTAGTTTTGACTTTCACCTCTTCATACAGCCTATGCACAATTGCTCTCAAATGCCTAGGAACCCCGAGTTCCTCCATTCTGCCCCAAAGCTTATCCCTAAGAACTGTGTCAAAGGCTTTTCTGAAATCAACAAAGCAACAAAAAAATTCATCCTTTTTTTCCAAAACTTTTTCAACGACGTGCTTTAAAGTTATACAATGATCAACTGTGGAATGTTTAGGTCTAAAATCTGCTTTCCCTTTAACACGTTTATCTCTTTCTTTTGCCCACTTGCTTATTTTCTTTTCTAACATGCTTCCAAATAACTTTGCAAACAAGGGATTTATCATTATGGTTCTATACTTGGAGGGATTATTGACGTCACCACTCTTGAAAAGAGGTATTTCCATACTAGTTGTCCAATCTGTGGGGAACCCCTGCTATATGATGTTGTTGAAAAATTTTGTGATGTGAGGTGAAATAATTTTTAAGCCCCACTTTAGATACTCCGCTTGGAGTTCATCTAAGTCTTTTTCTTTTCCAACGCCCAAATTATTGATACCCATATCTACCTCTTGCATTGTGAAGAGTTTTGTGTCTGTGTTGATCAAGGGAGGAGGGTCAACCTTGGGATCCTGCTCATAAAGTTGTCTTGTATAGTCAAACCATTTAGAAGTTGTAATGTTGTTTTCAACTTGCACTTTTTTTAGTTGGAGCTCCTTCCAAAATAATTTGGGGTTATTTTTCCCAAGGAATATTAGCTCTTCTCTCCTCGAAACCATGAAATCAACCTTTTTCTTTCTTACTATCTGCTTGTAATATTTGAGCTTTATGTTATCCTTGTCTGGTTCCTTCCACCTTCTCCTTGCCTTTTTTCATTCCTCGTCAAACCAAGCATTAACCGGAAAGAAATTTGTTTCAGACTTCTTAAATTTTTCTCTTTTGCACTCAACAAGTGTGCTTTGAATTAAATGTGTTAATTTGTGACTATGAAGGCCATGCAATGAGATTTCCTCCTTCTCGAAGAGCCTCTCTAGCGTTATTTTGAAGGTATTACAATTCTCTGGAGTCAAAATAATTCTGCCCTTTGGGGGATTTTGTTGAACACACTGAGTTTTTGACCCTAATTGCTTCTTTCTGGTCCAAGAGAAACTTAAATAAATTGGCTTGTGATTTGATTTTAAGTCCAAGATTTGATCTCCAATCATCACTTCCTCCATTTTCTCACACAAACTATGTGAAGAAATTACATAATCTACTACACTTGCTCCATTGTAAGTATTGCAAGTGAAATTACCGGACTTTTCCCATCTAGTCAAACCATTACAAATGACTAAATCATAAGCCCCACATAGCGTAAGCAATTGTTCTCCAAAGAGATTTCAGCCTTTATCCTCTGAAATTCATTCCCACTGATGATTACTCTCTTCTGTAAGCCAGATAGGGTCACATTATTCTTTACAATAAAGAATGCTAGCTTGTTCACCTACAATTCTAGCATTGAAATCCCCCACTATAAGGACTTCACCTAGCTGAGAATATATTGCAATATATTTTTGTAAGGCTGCAAAGGGATCTTTGTGGTCAAGCCCTCTACTTTTGTAGATTTTTGAAACTTGTGGCGCAAAATAACATGCTACAGTTCTGATATGATTTCCATTTTATGATATTTTAAGCCAAACAAATTGCTTATTTGGGTCTTCTTTTTCTAGCTGAATGAAACGACCTTCTTTTTCTCTTACTAATACCATGATACCCCCGTGCCCTTTGCCATTCCCTACTACCTTATTCCACACTGCTATCTTCCAATACCCTTCAAACAAAGGTGTCTTGCACCCTTCATGCTCATGTGTTTCTATGAGGCAAATTATGTCTCTACCTTTCGCAATAGGCCCTAACCCAAGTCCTCGTCTCCATGGGTAACCCCTACAGATCCAACAAACTAATCTTAAGGAAACCTGGGTACGACTTGATTTCTATTTGTTTTGACATGCAAGACTCACAGTTGAGTCTTTGTCCCTATTTTCCCATACTAACCTTGCTTCCTCATTTCTCGCTGAAGAGTTTGCTGCCTCTTCTTTGTTATCGTTTTGCTGCCTTGTTTTGGAAGGAGGTCCAAATTGCGCTATCACAACTTTACCTTTATAGATCCATGCTCTTTTTCCCTCATCTCTTTCTACCCTAACTTTTGTCATTTGGTCCCTCCTTTCCTCTTGTTGTCTTATAGTTAAATCTTCTTCTAGAAAAAACCGAGAACTCCTCAAGAGCTGCTAATTCTTACCTAGAATGATATATTTATCACGCAAGCTGGGCATGATGACTTTTACGGGCTTGGCTCTCTCACCATTAAGCTTACCTACTCTCCATGCTTGACATATTTTGTCTTTGCCATTTGAGCTTGTCTTTTAAGAATTCTCTTGCAAGGTCAAGAGTACATTCATTTTTTTCATAAAATTTCACCCCTTTAAGAATTATGTTTGTTTCTTTATCCTATCTTTCCTTGCTTTCTCTATCTTGCATTTTGTCAACCTGAATGTTTGTTTCTCCTTCTCTCTTAGCATAATTTATAATAACTTAAGCCTAGGTTTTGGAGAGTTTTTCGGAATCTCCTTTCCTTCTGTCTCTTGATGTCTCTTCATTGTTGTCTATTTGGGCAACTACTTTCCCCTTATCCTTGGATGGTTTCGCATTCATCACCTCTGTATTCTCCACTGAAAATTTCTTCATGTTTTGCACCTCTACTTTCATTTGTTACCATTCTGTTTTCCCTATTCGGAGAAATTCTTGTAGCAATGACACTTGCTCCTTCAGAACTTTGCTGCTTTTTGCTAAAGCCTAGTTTTTAGTTGTTATTATATGGATTGTACAATCTCTTTCCAGCTCTTTAGCTTCTACTACTTCCAACCTCTCTTTTACATTTAATATTTCTTTCACATAAATAACATATGACCAAGTGAGAGGTGTGGATGTGGGACTATATAAGGAATAATCATTAATGATTTTTCCTTTTCCTTTGGACTTGTTGCCACATGCTTTCAAAGAGGACTTGTTTGAATGTTGTTTATTGTGAAGGACCCGAGTACTTTCCCTTTGAGATCTTTTTTCCTTGTATGCTCTCGTTTTAGACGAGTTAGTCTCTATTTTAAAATACCCCAATACTGTTTGGCATTGACCCAAACCCACTTCCCAGGTTTGGCTGATGAGGCAATTTTCACTTGTCCTATATCATTTGTTTCCACGAGTTCTAAAGTTTCTTGTCCCATTATCATGATGATATTAAGAGAAATCAAAGTCTTTGCCCAAAACTGACCCTTTGTTTTATGCTTAACCCTTCAATATATGTTGATCTAACCACTGAAAACTTGTTGCTCTTCCCTTGTTGCTTTTCCCACTGAAAACTTGTTGATCTGCCCTTGCCGCTCTGCTCACTATCCTTGTCCTCTGTGCTGCTCTCTCCACTGTCCGCATCTGTCCTCTATGCTGCTTTTAATGCAAACCTTGTTATTTTAACAAAAGTAGACATTTTTTTATGGTTTTGCTAAAATTTTAACATCCAGGTTGCAAGGACAAAGCCTTACAACACAAATCCTTCAAAACCTTAACAAATCTTCAGTCAATTTCACCTTTTCGGCCTTAAAATAACGAATTTTTATGCAACTTTCAGTGGCAAAACAATAATAATAATAGTAGTGAATATAAAAAAATAATTTCCTCTTAAAATTCACCAAACGTCCATTCGGCCAAGAAGTGACTAAACGTCCATTTGGCCAAGAAGCAAGCAAACTTCTCGCCACTTCTGTATTAGCTGGTGTGACGAGAATTACTTAATGCCTCCTACCACGACAATTTATGTGCCCGCCTGCTAGATAAAACGCCAATGCATGGTTTTAAGTTACGTGGGGGGCTATTGAATTTATAATGCATGAGTTCTTTTTTTTTAATAAATAATTGAGTTGTTTATTACATGTGAATATGGAGCATTGAGGTTATGTGATATATAATGGGTAGGTGAATATTTCAAAAGGTTTGGACTTATTACCTTTAAAATTTTAAATGAAACCTTGTGAATGAGATAAAATGGTGGGCTAGGTTAGTTTGTTATTTTTATATATGAATGAATGAATGATTTTTTAACGTCCACGAGACTAAAAATAATCCCATTTTAATTATTAAATTTAATTAATATTTAATTTAAATTATTACCATTGTTGTAATATTTTATTTTAATTCTTAATAATATTTTTAATTTATAATATTTGTTTTGTTTATGTTATCTTAATTCATGGTTTTGTATGTCATTTATGTTTTAATTAGTTAATTTTTTTAGTTAATATGTATTTCAATTGATTTAATTTTAAATTAATATTTAATTTTTTTTATTTATTTTTAATTTAGTAGTTTAATAATTTGTATTTTGATTAATTTAATTTAATTATTTGTTTTATTTTAATTCCTTATAATAATAATGGTAACTTATATTTGTAGTTATTAGTTTAAAATTAAGATTTTAATTTTTTATTTAATAGAATAGTATTTTTCTTACAAGTTATAATGATTATTACAACAATATACTTGATGCATAATGTTAAGTCCCTATATTACTAGTCTAGTCTCTTATTGCTGTTAGTGTAACCCGCTTATTGTTATTATTGTACCCCTGTAACCCCCATATTGTTATTATTGTGCCCTTAAATTATTATTGTTAGGTCGGCTAGGATTACATTGTGGCCCCACTAAGATTACATTGTGGCCCCATGGACACCTATATATAGAAAGGAGGTTTTGTAATTTGTATCATACAAGAATTGTTCATTCATGTAATGTATTGGAGGTTGCCCCCTTGAAGTGGCTTATTTATAAGGTGTTGATATCTTTTTTCTTCTATTTTTGGAGCTGGCTTCACAACATTTGGTATCAAAGCTTTGGATTCTAGGGTTTCGCTGCTCCAAACAGGTCATTGTGGAATTTTTGCTATAATTTTTTTTTCTACAAAGTTTCAGAAGCTGAAATTTTTAGGGTGTGAAGCCGAAATTCTGAAGAACATCGTCGCAAAATTTCAGAGCTTGGTTCGCAATATTTTTGGAGATATGATCTGTGGAAGTTAGGTCTTTTTGCAAGCTCCTCAATTTAATCTAAACAGGTCATTGTGGAATTTTCACTATAACTTTTTTTCTACGAAGGTTCAGAATCTGAAATTTTTAGGGCGCGAAGCTGAAATCTAGAGGAAACTCGTCACAAAATTTCAGAGCTTGGTTTGCAATATTTTCGGAGATATGATCTGTGGAAGGTAGTGCTTTTTTAGGCTCCTGGATTTCATCTCAAAAAGGTGATCGTGGGAAAATATTCATAACTCTCTCTCTGAGCATCAGATTGGAGTGCCGTAAAAATTGGTCGCAAGTACACGGACTTTAGTTTCTTTGATATCAATTTCAGAGCTAAAAGACAAAACAGTGACACGTGGCAAGTCGTACAATTTCGCTGTACTGAACCAATCCATAATTAGGTCATTGTGGGAGATTAGACATAACTTTTCCTTGGAGAATTCAAATCAAGTCAGACCTATGGCATTAGAAATATAATTCAGAAGGATACCTCAGTGCCAAATTTCAGATATTGAAGAGCTACAATCACAGAGATAATCCAATTTCAATATTGAGCTCCTCAAAAGCAAGAAAAAAGTGTGTATTTTTTTTTTCCGAATTGCATAAGCCTTGTTTGAAGAATCAATTTGAATTGATTCCAAGGGCATATTGTAGAATAGATATCAATATTGGGTTCTAAAAAATGCCCCGTAAAAATAATTCAACGCCCATTAAGTCTTCAGAAAGCTCTACTATGACTCATGAAGATGAAGAATTGCAACATGATCTATCAAAATTACAAGAGCAAGTGCATCAAATTTCGCTCTCGCAAAGAGTAACAAAAAATGAAATGAAAGTTTTGAAGAAAGGTGTGGAAGTGAAGATGGATGGTTTGAAGAATAATATGGATGGTTTTAAGAAAGACGTGGAATCTAAGATAGATGGTATGGAAGCTAGCATGGAATCTAAGATGGATGACATGGAAGCTAAGATCGATGAAAAAATGAAAGACAACATGGAAAACATGAAGAATGATCTAAAAGAAGACATGGAAGGTTTGATAAAGTTGATACAAGAAATGTTTCCTAATGGTGAAAAGATAGTAGAAGAACCTCATGATGAGAACAAAATAAATGTTAATCGTGATTTCATAAACTCTAATGTTGGTAGGAAGAACCACCATATTCCAAAAATGGATATGAGGAAGTTTGATGGAAAGGATCCTGTAACATGGATACTACAGATGGAGCAATATTTTGATCTCCATAATGTGAAAAACACACAAAAGGTACGCATTGCAACTTTACATTTAGAACAAAATACATTTGTATGGTATCGATGGCTTTGCTCCCATAAAAAAATTGTCACTTGGTCAATTTTATGGAGGAAATGATAGCACATTATGAGGATACAAAGAGCAACACCTTCTTTAGACAATTGATAAATCTCAAACAAAAGGGTTTAGTGGGGGAGCACATTGAGGACTTCCAAAAATTGAATATAAGGGTAACTGATATTCCAGAGGAACACAGGATTGATCTCTTCATAGGCACTTTAAAGGATAACATCCAACATGAAGTTCGCGTTCTGGAACCTGATTCATTGGAGAAGGCATTCGGGTTGGCAAGAAAAGTTGAATGTAAAGTTATGGCGACAAGGAAGCCTACCACTCAATTCTATAAAGAAGGAAGTGTTGCTACATCTAGATTTCCACAACCTACAAGGTTGACACCACAACAATTGGAAGAAAAAAGAGAAAAAGGGCTTTACTACAGTTGTGATAGCAAATACACTAAAGGTCATAAGTGTGCTGAGAAGAAATTATTTTACATAGATTGTGAAGAAGAAGAAGAAAATGAACAAGAAGAGGATATACACCAGGAACCACCCCTAGAAGAGGAAGAAATGAATCCGACCATATCGTGTAATGCACTGGCAGGAATTACCACTCCTCAAACTCTCGAGATAGAAGGACATATAAAGAAGAAAAGGGTAATAGTGTTGATTGATTCAGGTAGCACCATTGAAGCCTAGAAAATCTCTGCTTCAAACATTGGGGGAAAACCACCCGGTCGGGACCTTAAGACAGCTCCTTTTCCGTTTGGGATGGTGGCTCCGACTGGATTTAAAGGACCAGTTTCCTTATAACTAAGTGGATTAAATTGAATGGGTGAAAATGGGACTAAATTGACAGAATAATAAAACTATCTAATCTAAACTAAATGCTGATAAAGAAATTCTAATTGTAACCCGGGTAATAATATGTGAATACAACTTAGGATTGTTTCAATCTAATAATAACCATGAAAATGTATTATTAATTAAATTGAAATGTGCAGAAACGAATAAAGATAACTCTGTTTAATAAATTAAACAGAGTTATATTAGCATATTGCATTCATCATCATATACCATTCATATATGCTTATAAATGATAACATTCCAATTATACTCAAAAATGATAATATAAAAAGGAAATATTATGAAAACCAAATATATAAATGATAGCAAATTCTTCAAATGAATACCATATAACAGAGAAAATCAACAGTGAACAGATAAAAATAGCTCATTCATCTTGAAGACTGTCAAATGAAATGTGATACTCTGATCTAGTAACCCCGATGTAAAATTAAATCCAAAGGCACAAAAATGCAACACTTCAAAGATAATTTGAGCACACAAAAATCACCAGATGTGATCTTTCATATAAATATAATAAGGAATGAAGTACAGAAATGTTAGCTCCAAATCCCAAAAATATTACAACTTCCGATCCTTCTCTAAATGCATGAGAGGGATTTAAATAATAAATTACATAACAAAATCCTAATACTACTGCTACAATCTATCAAATTAAAACTGAAATGCTATCTTGAATGAAACAGACTCATTGTTTTTCTCTCTCGCTTGATGAAGCCAAGTTGCAAATGTTCAACATATCTCGAAGTCTTGGTGGATGACTCATCTCAGAATGCAACTGTCCAGCATAGGTGGCATCGGAAAATTCTAGAATTAGACAATCGACAGCGTTTGATAGAAATTTGATAGCTGTCTGTTGATTGTTTGGTTTGATCAAATGAGTCCACATACTGTCCCAGGATATTGTTTGAAGTTTGCCGATTTGTTGACTTTTCCTTTCCATTTCTTCTCTCCACCTGTCTTCAGTTTCTTTTATTTTTGGCAAACTGCCAGGAACACAGTCTGAAATGAGATTGATTGAGTATAAGCTGTCATTTATGAATTGTGTGATATTACTCATAATATTTCTGGCCCTTGATATTTCTCTCTCAGCTTTCATTATTTGATGTTCCCATTCTGTAAACAAGATTTCTTTGTGTTTTTCCTCTATCCTAGGAAAATTTGCTTCTTTTCCCTTTTCTGTGTCCTGCCAGCTGAGAAACTCAGAAATCTTTTCATCGGCATCATCTATTTCTTGTCTAAGAGTTATGATATTTTGGATCAAAGATGAAGTAATATCACAAAAAGGTTCTGCTTGTGACAACTTTGAGGAAAATTCAATTAACTGCTGAGTCAATAGTTTATTAGCCTCAAGGGCTTCTGATTTGAATTCATTTAACTTTGGGTAATCTTTAAACTTATCCAAAGTTGCTTGAAATTCCTTTTCTTGAATCATTTTTGCATTTTCCTCATTTTGTAACAGACTTTGTAACTTAGAAATTTCTTCATTTAGCTGTTTTTGTTTGCCTAAAAGTTTTTCATCAACTTTCTTCGTCTTTTGACAACAGCCTTATGTTTAGGGCTGTAAAATACATCCAAAGGAGGGATCTCCTCACCTTTTAATACAATATGCCCTGTAGGATGTTCAGGAATGATTTCAACATCCTACTCTATTTGTTCTTCATCTTTATCCTGCAATCCAAGCTGTTGAGCAAACTGATCATATTGTTTTAATAGCTGAGAAGAAACATCAAGATTAGTGGAAACCATAATCTCCTTAGTTATTTCTTTTCCTTTTTCTTTATCTATGCTCTGCTCAGTGCTTTTGTCATCCGATCCATCCTTTTGATTATGCACATCATCATTGATATTTGTGCATTTGTCTGTCATTTGAGCAGTAGACTTCTGGCCAGTATTTGGACCGGATTTATCATCAGTATTTCCCTTTGGGACATCAGGTTTGTCGATAGTGACCACTTTTTGAATATGTACAGTCGGCTGGTTGCTAGTAGGTTATTATCAATGATTTCTTGGTAGATGTTTCCTGCGGCGTTTGTGGGTCTGTCTGTCTCTGCGATTTTGGATTTGAGAAAAATTGGGCAGATGGGAGGAGCTCTCAACTCAACCACGGCTTCTAAATAAAGAGAAATTTATTTATTTCCTCCTGTTGAAATTTAGACTTGGCCATGTCAAAAATTCGAGGAAAATTATCTAATGAAACAAAAAAATCATCGAACAGATCTGGTTCATGCTCAAAACGAGCAATTGAAACTGAAGCAGTGACATCAAATGCTATCTTTTTTGGATCATATTGTCTTCCAGGAATGGTTGCAAATTTACAACCTACTATCTTGAGGCTTCCTTTTCTTCTTTATGTACGAAAATCATTTAGAGTAGAAACATGACCTTGCGTTAGGTGGGAATTGAGCCACATTCTCTTCTTCTGTTCAAAGACCTAGATATACCTTCAAGCGTGACATCAATTGATAGGAAGGCGTCGAAGCGGGGAAAATTTGTGCAGGTACGCAGGAAGAACATGTGGCTCCACTATACTACCAAAAACCCTGATGTAAGTAAATTTTTCCTCCCCAAACCAATCTCCGATTGCAGACAGGTCGGCTTTAGCTTTATCAGAAATCCTAGGGGGAAAGCGATTAAAAATGGTTTGGAAAACGGGAATGAGGAAACCATGACAGATTCTATATACATTAGCTTGGAAATGAATCTTCCAAAGCAATTTATGATAAATATGGATTGGAAGGGGGTTATTGGGAGTCCATTTCCATCCAAATAAGGAAAATTCGGAATTGAAACAAATAGCATCAAGAATATAGGCACAAAAGAAAAAGGGGGTAGAATTTCCAGCATCTTTTTCTTGTCTGTACTCAAGGATCCTATTGGCCATTCTATCAGAAAGAATAACAGCCCAATCCATAATGTCGGAATTCACAACTGCTAGGATTAATGGGACCATTTGTATAGAAAACCTAGCTGAATTATTATTGCCAAATAACCTACACATCATGGCAGCTGCATAGCAATATGGAGGCAGAAGAGAATCTACAGAATACATACCGGATGCTTCATTTCGGTGCTTCTCTGGGTTTTTCCTCCAATTTCTGATAGGGTCGGATTGGACTTTGTTATCATCAGCAAATTCTTTGATAAATCCCTTGTTATACACCTTCTGTGGGTCTGGAAGGTGGTACATTGCTTTCAAGTCTTCTGCTTTAAACGAGCCGAAAGGCACTCCGGATGCTGAAATAAACATTCTATCTTTTATCTTTACACTGTCAATAATCCATCGAACTGCATCATAGTAAGGCATGATGCTTGCTCTGGCTGCAATTCGATGCAGAAATGAATTTGCAAGTTTTCTTTCGTTGATGTCA